>JASVEL010010998.1:0-218695 GCA_032618575.1 Nicotiana noctiflora
ACACTCTTCTGTCCACTCAGACCTTGCATGTTCTTAAAGCTTTGTTCCAAACTCCTCATTCTTTTTGCCATCTCATCCTGCTCGGGGGTCTTTGGATTTTGGCTCGGTAGGAACTCATATCGAGGTGGCTGAGAATATGTATTGGCTGCAACCTGGGTATGGTCCCGTGTGAGCGGTGGTGCTGGGAATGTAAAGGATGAGGAGTCGAAGAAAGGAGCATGTGCGGTGGGGTGCGTCGTGATTGGAACTGGCAATTCAACGGACGTTCTTGCAGATGTATCATGTGGTGCTACCCGAGGATGGGATGTGGAGGGTGATTCGGAGAGGTTTGTAGCATTGGAATACCCGAACAGAGTAGGCGGGTAATTGATGGGGGTATTTGAAATACCGCTTGACCTGAGAAGAATTTCAGGGAACCCAGGGACCAGACTCGGGGGCTCTTTCCCGTTGTTCCAATCGTCCAACATCTCGAGCATGCGGCAACGCAGCATTCTATTCTCTTCCAAAGCTGCCGACTCAGTAGCCGGGATGGATGCTAATGAGCTTTCCTCTGAAACGGGGATGGTTGCTAAAGGCATTTCTGAAGACATGTCGGCACCCTTTTTGATCTAGTGAAATAGGAATGAGTACTCTCAGGCTGCCGAACTTTTCCTTTGGACCTTGTGAAGTACGAATGTGGTGCCGGATTACCGCAAAGTCAACCACTTTTACTAAAACCTGGATTTCAGCAAACAAACGGTTAGTCTGAAACAACATAACAGATAAGTAATCTCACGTTGGGTGTGATGCACTTATACAGGTGATAATGTTGCTACATGTATTCGTTTGCGATGCGTCATTCCGGTTTGTATTTTCTTTCGCTTTCATCTTTCGTCGATCTTCTTTTTCTCTTAACTTCTTCCCCCCCCCTTTTTTTCATTTTTATTTTTATTTATTTATTTTTTAGTGATGGTCGAATCTTATGTGGATTGCCTACGTATCATGTCCCCGCATGAATCAGACCGGGCGTAGTTCGGAAACAATAGACATAAGATGAAGTGTTCATGAATTTTATTTCAACAAACTTAAAACTTGAAACACTTGCAAAATACAACAATGGAGAAAAACTTGTAAAAGGACAAACAGACTCTAAAACAAAAGACTCTCCTAAGCATGTTCCAAAGCCTCGAATCTTTGCGCCCGGGGGGCGTTGTCTGGCCTTGCTGCAGCTCTTGGGGTGAGATCTTTCTGTATACTTTCCAATTCTGCCATGACTTGGTGGACACATTCCATGATTGAAGAAAAGAGGGCAGGCCGAGGTACTTGTTCGCAGCTCAAACACCTCATAGTAATGTAGTGCCCGATCTCATTGATCCTGGTTCTGATTATGTCCTTTTCTCTGAGCAGCTGCCCTATGTGCCTGTTCTTTGCCCCTAATACTTGAGAGTTGCTGGAGACATGGTCCAAGAGCCTATCTATTTGTCTTTCCATCCGTGCCATCAAGTTGTGACAACGGTCTCTATCTGCTTTAGCATCCTGGACTTGCCTGAGAGTTCGCTCTTTAAGAGTGGCATTTGCTTTTCTCAAATCAACGATGATCGCATCATAGTCTTTCTCTACTTGTTGTAGACGGAGTGCTTCTTGGTGGGCCGCTCTCTTCCATTTTGTTCGGACCGCAACCAAAGCCGCTTTTGCCTTCTCCAAGTCTTCTTGGTGTTCAAAGGCTTTCCTTTCCAAATCGTTTATCAGCATCCGATCACTCCGACTCCTCCTTGACCTTTCTGCGGCCAATTGCATTTCTTGAATTTGAGTTTGGAGTGCTTCTCTTTCTTGCTCCCAACCGGCCCTTTCCCGATCGAAGTCAGCCTGTTGTATGTCCATGGCCGCTTCCAGGATTCCTTTGTCTTCTTTTAAAGTGTTGATGCAAGATTGGAAATTTTGTGCTGTCTCATGCTCAGCCTCTCTAACTCTGGCTTCTATTTCTCTCTCCCAATCGACGGCATACTTCACTGACCTTTCTGACCTTTGCTCCGGTATTGGTTGGTTGTGGAACCATTCAAGATAAGCGAGACTCACTTCTCCCCGTTCCCGATCGGCAACCATTTCGTTGATGTCGGAGAGTCGACTACCGAACCACACCTTCTGTGCATAAGTCTCCCTTGGGGTCTCTTCCGTCACAAATTCCCACACAAATGATCGCATATCCTCAATTGGGGCCCTTTTCTGTTCTCTTCCTAGCTGCCGCATGACACGTAGCGGGGCATATGGTTGGAAACCCCCTGAAACCCATTAATATGTAGAATGGGCGGTATGTCGACATATGCATGATTTTGGCGGAAGGGAACCAATAATAATTCCAGGTAAGTTGATCGGCTCTCAAAGAGTTGAGAAGTTCTTGCCAAGTCCTCAAGTCTTCTGGAAGGTTACAACGGGCGGCTCTGTTTGTATGACAACGAATATAATTCAGCCAATCTGCTTTGAAGTTTATCACAATTGGGTGATGGTAGAGATGCTCTATAAACCACATTTGTAATAAAATATTGCAACCCTCAAAATAGTCTTGTCCTTCTTGGCACCGAGTTAAAGCCCGGAAGATGTCTCCTAGTATCATCGGAAGAACAGTGTGTTCCTCGTTACTCTGTAGATATGAGACCACCGCAGCTAAACGGATTCTGATGCGTCCACCACGTTCGGGAAAAACCATGGTTCCCAAAAAGCGATCATGAAAGCATAGATTCTTAAATCTCCCCAGGCGTCATAATTTAGCTGGTTAACAAATTCGACGTTTGAGAATTTCCCAAACCCTTCCTTATCACCAAATCTGTCGTAGAGATAATCTAGTGGCACCCAACCGTTCTCCGGACAACCGAGGGGAACCCGCCGGAGACATAGCTTTTTCAAGAAGTTATTCACACTCATCTGCCTAGGAGCTGCAGGTCTCATCTTGTGCAAATCTCTTCCGAGCCCTGTGAGTCCGCCCAATTCTTCCAAAGTGGGTGTCATTTCACAATCCCGGAATCTGAACACATTGCTTGTTGAGTCCCAAAAACTCACTAAAGCTCTGATCACATTTTTATCCGGTTTTATCATCATGATGTCCGGAAGAAACTTGAGGTGCTTGTGAACTTGATTTCTTTCCCAAGCTGAAAAACTAGTCCACCATTTACGGAGCCGATCTGGGGTTTTGTCCTGGACCATGAACATAGGTGGCATTTCGTCTCTCACCCTTTTTTGGCCGATTCGTTGCGAGGAAGTCATGCTCTGATCCTAGAAAAGATAAAAAATGGATTTAAGAATTTTTTTTTTTTTTTTCAAATTTTTTTTTATTATATATATATAAAAAAACGAATCTTGTTAATACGGCCTTTCAGCACTTGAAGAAGATTTGAAGGCTGTATAACAGGATACCAGGGTGATGTCTATATTCCGTTTTGCAAAATTAGTCCTCCGGCGCCCCTTTTGAGGCGTTTGGCTATTTTTGCAAAATTTCCTAACTCTTGACTAAGAACAAAAATCCTAATTCTAATATATATTTTTTTATTATTTTTTTTTTTTATTTTCTTAAAAAAAATCAGTATTAGTTGAGCCCGATATGGGTTGCCTATGTATCTCATTTTTGGTGAGAATCAAACTTGCGTAGTTCGAAAATAAAAGAACTAAACCATTTTAAGAAAAGAAAACGAACTATTTTTAAACAGCATTTCTAAAACAAATTATTTTCAAAGGAACTAAGAAAATTTATTTGGAAATTTATTTTCAAAGAAACTAAACTATTTTTGTAAAATTAAGAAAATTTATTTGGAATTTTTTTTTTTTTGCATTTTTCAGAATTTATTTTTAAAGAACTAACTATTTTCGTAAAATTAAGAGAATTTATTTGGAATTTTTTTTTTTTTTTGCATTTTCTTTTTCAGAATATTTAAAGAACTAGCTATTTTCGTAAAATTAAGAAAATTTATTTGAAGTTTTTGCATTTTTCAGAAATTATTTTCAAAGAACTAACTATTTTCATAAAATTAAGAAAATTTAGTTTGAAATTTTTTTTTTTATTTTTTTATTTATTTTTTTTTTTTTATTTTCAAAGAACTAACTATTTTCATAAAATTATTTTAACTATATACCCTGACGTTTTCCACTTCTTCCTCTTTTTAACAAACAGGTCGGCATGTAAGATCGAAACAAATAAATGCACACAAAAAGATGCAACAAGTTGGTCTTTTTTGTTTCAGGTACACCTGTCCTAGACAGGCCCAACCCCTGTGTTGAGCCTCCTAAGTCAAATATGCACATGATGCAAATAAACGTTCCTATCGGGGATCCGCCATAAGGTCTTGTTATTCTAAGTCATCATCGTGTTGGAAAAGTGTCTAGACTGGCTTTAAACTCGAGCGGACAACTCGAGCCGAAGAGTGTCAGTGCACCGGTAGCATGGCTTTCCGGCTTAATTGACAAAACTCTTCGCCTAAACATGTGTGACTACAAAATCCTTCACCGGGTGCCAAGCACCACAGCTATCTTGAGAAAAACGGGCTATGTCCAGCAAATGCCCGGTATTGTATTTCAGAAGACTCCGAAAAGAGAAAAAAAAATGGGTATCGGCACAATTTATATACAGTTCACGAAATATCAAAGCGGTAAAACAACATTTAGCATATAAAATATAAACATGTAATAAAATCAGATAATAAATAAGCCAAATAAAATAATTATTCAAAGCTCGAATTCTTAAACCCCGAACCAGTAGTTCTGGGTTTGTGTCCCCAGCAGAGTCGCCAGAGCTGTCACACCTCCTTTTGGCGCGCCCGCTACCCGGGGGTAGGAGCGCAAGAGAGTTTTTCCAATTTAAGTGACAATATTCGAAACGGGATTATTTATTTATTTCAGAGTCGCCATTTGGAATAAATTAAGGTGTTCCAAGTCACCAGTTTATTTAAATCCCGAATCGAGGAAATTTCGACTTTCCAATAAAGTCTGCGAACCAGAAATTCTAAGTAAGGAATTCTGTTGACCCGAGGGAAGGTGTTAGGCACCCCCGGATCCCGTGGTTCTAGCACGGTCGCTTCAATTATTATAAATGGCTAAAATTATCTGATCTTAAAAAATGTTTATAAATTAATATGCTTTAGTTAAATTTTATATCGCTCTATTAATTTCGAAGAAAAAGTATCTTGATTTAAACATATTTAAACTATCAATAAATGAATAATAAATAAATAAATAAAAATTATTTGCTCCAAGTAAAATTAAAATTTCGTCCCTTTTTATTCCATTTGGTACCCTTATATAAAATGAACATTTTAATCTCTAATTTTCACTTTTTATTAACCCGATTCCGGCATATATCTCTTAATAATTAAATTAAACTACAAATACTAATGATAATGCAAGGTTTTCATCACAAAAAAAAAGGTGGGTTCAAACTTTTAAAAATGAATCAATTCAAATATTCAACTATACTATCCAAAATATTTTAAAGTGAAGACCTATCATTTCTTGAATAAAAAAAATGAGTTTATTTATAATTATATCAACCTAACTATTTTTAGTTACAAAATCAAAAAAAATGTTCAACAATTGTTGTTCAAGGAGGTTAACGTTCACTGATGGATTCACGGATGTTATTAGAGTAACGGAAACATAATAGCACAAACAACTAATTGATTCAAAACGAGCTCGAATAGACACTATAAACAAATCTGATTTTTTACTTTCAAATGTGATCATCATGTGATTTTGAATTGCGCGGGACTTAAATCACTATCATGGAATGAACAATCTTAAATCCGGATTTAATCTGCCTCTCACCATTAATCTGCCTTTTACCATTATAGAAATCCAAATTTTGTACATAAATTATAACTAATACCCATTATACAATCCAATTTTCAGTCTAGTGTTCACAAACTTATACTAAATGGAGATAATCCTAACTAAAGCAAATCCCTGTTACTATAACTCAAACCAAATCAAAACTAAAATTAAAACAACAATTGATTAACTGGAATTAACAAACAAAGAGGCTATTAGATAAAAAATGCAGCAACAGAACTTCGTTTGATACTTCATTTCATTTCACAACACCGGGATCGTAAAAATGTATACCTGGAAATGTTTTACAAATGAAGGAGAAGGTCAGCAACAAATTTGGCAGCAGTGACAGCAGTAAGCAGTACCAGTGACGACCAAGTAAAGTCAATACGATAAACAGCAGCAAACCGAACATGTGACACCCAAATTCCAACAACAACTTTGAAGAAACAAATAACCAAAGATACGGGAAGTTCCAGGAATGGTTTAAAGCCAAAACAGAGAGTTTAAAGTGTGTGTGTATGTTCTGTTGTTTACAATCAGAGAGACAATCAGAGAGTATTATCAAAGAGTATATAGAGTATATCACTGTCTCTTTGTGTGTGAAAACAGTGTGTGTGAAGACAGTGGGTGTGTAAAAACAGTGTGTGTATCAGAAGAGTATATTACTGTGTTTGTGTGTCTGTTTTTCTGCTCTCAAACGTGTGCTCTCCCTCTTCTGAATTTCCAGTGCCTCTTTCTTTTATAGGCAAAGAAAACAATCCTCAAAACCTGTCCAATATTCCTTGCACATGCCTCTCTTTGAACCTCTAAATCATCCTCCCATGTGCCTTTGATTTTCCAGCTCTAAAGAGCATTCACAAGGGTTTAATACACTAAGAACTATCATGACAACTCTCTGTCCAGTCCTATTTTTAAAATGAAAAGGTGTATTGGCAAGCCTGTTCTTTCTGTTCAAAACATGTGACATAGTTCCCATGTGCACTACACCTCTTAGACAAACTATTTGTTGGCTTTCAGATTTTAAGTTAAAAATCCAACACAGCTATATCCAATTCAATGAACTAACAGAATCAATCAACAGAATCAAGCAAACAAAAGAATAGTTCAATTCAAACCAACATGAATCAATCTGCCCGGGATTCTCAAACAATAATTCCGTGAATTTAAACAACAACATTCGTTGAGTCGAATCACAATATGTGCGATTGACATTCAAACAAACACAGGAACAGTGAATCGGGAAATCTCGGCCAATGCCGGACTTGTGCTCTAATGTTCTAACAAACGAACCTACGAATCTAATCGACGACATTCAAACAGTCGATTACAACTTGTATAATCGATAACATAAAGCCGACAAACAAATTCACAATTTATAACACTCAAAGCCGAGAGAAAAGAAGAAAAAATGAAACAAATACGAAACTAAATGTTCGACGACGCTAATCGACGCGAACCTGTATTCAACAACATTGGTAATCAAATAGACAAAATAGAACTTTAGAATTGACAATTCACTAAAACAGTGTTCTCGGCCAAAGAAGAGAAAAGAAAAAAAATGAAGCTAACTAATCGACGACGCTAATCGACGCGAACACGTATTTGACAACATTCGATTACACAATTACGATATGTGCAATCGATAACCGATAATCGACAAACAGTGATAATACACATTCTCGGGCAGCATGTTGGATTTCAACATCAAACAAATCGACGATATTAACAACGAAGTGAATTCGATTCACAATTACATGTTAACAACGAAGAATAACAAACAAATCAGAGAAACAACAAGTCGACCAAATAAAAGGTCCCAAAAGAAGAAGAATTTGAAGATGTCCGAAGAACATCAATCAAATAAACGAAACTAACGAAAAGTAATTACACCAAATTGACGAATGTAAGTAAATAATAATGGAAAAGAAATACCTTGAAACAGAGAAATAGGAAATCGGCAGCCTTGGATTCAAACTCGGGTTTTGGAATTTTTTGAGGCTAAACGGATTTAATCGGGTGTTCTCAAGTGAGAGCAACTCGATTAAAATCTGTTTAAACCTCCAAAATCTTCAAAACCGTCTTGAACAATCTTCTAGGGTTCGTGGGGGGCTCGGATTGGGTCTCGAAGGCTGGGGCTTTGATTGCGAAGGGAGGCTGGGTGATGGCCGTTTGGTCGCTGGTCGTTGGGAGGGATTTGCCGGCGAGTTTGAGAGCGGAGGAGACGGCCGTGTGGCTGTCGTGACTGTGGCGGCTGGAGAGTGAGAGAAGAGAGAAGGAGAAATGAAGAGGAATATTAGGGTTTGGGGGGTTTAGTATAATTAAATTAGGGATTTAATTAAGACCGTTGGATGGATGAAAACCAACGGTCCAGATTAAAACGGGAATGGGTCGGGTTGTATTGGCCGGGTCAGGGAGACGGATCTGGCGGTTTGGACTGGGTAGTGTTTTGGGCCTTTCTTGATTTAATTGAATTTGGCCCCAAATCGAATTTCAAACAAAGCTTTAATTATTTCCTCCCTCTCAATTAATTTAAACTCCTAATTTATAAAAAATAAAAAAAAATAAAAAAAAATTCTAACTACACTAAAAAAAATCAAATCAAATTAACTAATACTAATTATACTAACAATCGTTACATACAATTAAATATCAATTAAACATAAATCACATAATTAAGCATTTAAATGCTAAAAATGTAAAAAGATGAATTATTTTTTTGTGATTTTCATTTTGTAAGATAAAATTAATTACTCCTAATTTCAAAGTTAGATAAAAATGTAAAACACGACATATTTTGTATATTTTTTAAAAAAAAAATTTTATTAGTTTAAACACATATAAATCACGTATATACAAATGCAAACAATTACCAAAAATAACACGAAAGTTCACTAAAACACACATCGTAAAAAATAGACAATTTTTGTTTTGATTTTGTGGGAGTAATTCATGTTAGGCAAAAATCACGTGCTCACACTCATAACAACTGAATAGAAAATCCTGGGGATCCTCCGATAAAGCACCGCTGAAAGTGGTGGTAAAAATCTTGGAAAACGGATCAAGTATCCACAAAGCATATGAAGACATGGCCGCTCTATCTCCGGCCTGAGCTGTAATGCATGTTTGAGCTTCCACTGCGGGCTGAACTACTAGGGCCTGAGTCTGGGGAGCTACCTGCTTCGGAGTATGCATATCAGGAGTCTGAACCCCTCTTCCAGCCTGAGAGGTGGCTGGTGCTACTGGCAGCAAACCCGCTCTGGTGACATTGTCCATGAAGCTTGCCAGTCTGACTAGAGCGTCCTGAAGATCTGGGGTGAACATAACCCCTCCTAGGACCTGAGTTGGGCCCACTAGAGCTGCTGTGGCTGGAACCTCATCATCATAATCAATATGAGGCTCCACCTCTGGAACTACTGCCTAGGGCTAAGCTCTAGGTTACATAGGTCTCGCTGCTCACGAACAAACTTGGAAGAGTTTGAGGGATCGGTACGGAGACGTCTATATTTATCCCCTCGGGGCTATGGAGTTAGGAAACATTTCACTTTTGTTCTTTCTTGTCATGTGAATCTGTTTCTCTATTGCAAAGTTGAATTTTAGTCTTATTTGCCTTACTAGAGGATAAAATGGGTCGATGTTCAACTTGTGGGTTGCTCTTTTGGGATGGCCAACTTATCTGCATGGGAAAAGGCAAACAAATCTTTGTTGTTATCTAAAATTAATGGAACTTAGATGAATCCTGCAATTTGTGTCCGATCTAAGATTTTTTTGTTGTGGTTGTTTTCATAGAGTTGGATGGGTTCGAGGTCCTCTACGATGGATCTCATAACTTCCACGACTTTTGGATCTTTTATTACATCTTTCTCATTCTCACTTAACCTCGACCCTATTGGTTGTTATGCCTTGTTGGTTTTCTTTTCAATTGTTAGGTGTGCATGCAGTCTTGGGCGATGCGCTAGCATTCCCTTGCAGTAAGTTGCTCTCCTTGAATGCAGAATATCCCCCATGGAGGGAGGAAATTTGATAACTTGGTATAAGTTTGAGAGAACGACTTTCATGGCGTGGATCCAGGGTCGACCTATGATGGTTTTGTATGTCGTGTATTGATCCATAGGGCGAAACATAGTTTCTAACATAACTCCACTGGACAAGACGGGTAATGTGATTTCTCCCGAGGTCCGCTCTATTTCATTGTTAAAACTCGTTAGTGTGATGCAGTGTGGCGCTATCCTATCCTAGAGTTTCATTTGAGTAAGAACTCATGGGTGGATGATGCACGCTCTGCTTCCGTCATTGAAGATAATACATTTTACATCAGTGTCTAAAATGCAAAATGTAATGACAAGGGCATCATATTAAGGAAAAACAAATTGTGGGAATCCAACTTATCGAAATGATATTTTCTTCTAGTTTGTTGTACCATTGGTGAGTGATCGACCTTTGAGTTTGTGGGTGGTGGTGAACTTTATGCTATTCATTGATTCATCATCGCCTCCTACGATAATCATTTGAATGGTTTGGGCTGGGGAGGGTGGTTGGGTGGGACCTAGTGTTGTTCTCGCCCATAGGCAAAGTTGGACCTCCCTCAGTCGCTCTAAGCTCTTTTAGGTGCCCTTGGTGGAGCATGTTAACAACTTTTTTTCTTAAGGCGATGCAGTCCTCAATTTTATGACCATGCTCTTAGAGGAATTCAGAGACATCGTTTGACAGTCTAGTTCTAGGGTCGCACATCATCTTCTACAATCATTTTACTTTTAGGTCGAGCTTTTCCAATTATATGAGGGGGAAACATAGAAATTATGAGCAGATAGTGAGTGGGAATACCTTTCTCACGTCAGTGAGTCCCTTTTCGCGGCTTGGGCAGGCTTTGGTCGTGGCAGGGAGGCGGCATGAGAGTGCCTTGACTTTAGGGGTGATACTTTTCACGACTAGGTTAAGTCCCTGTTTGATCTCTCCTATTGTCACTCTTCCTATCCTTTTTGGGTTCGACTTGAACTGAAGTTAAATGCTAAATTGGCCCATTCAAATCATCCTTTTCGGCTCGAACTTCGGCGCAATAAGCATTGTGTATTTTATCCCAAGTTGTAGGGGGTATTTCATAAAGCAGCTCCGCAGATTTTTGGTCTATCTTGAACCCTGTTTAGCCCATTTTGAAAGGCCGCCACAGCCAATCCTTCTGACATTTGGCAAGGCCATTCTTACTCGGTTGAATCGAGTGAGGAAATCCCTGAGTCCCTCTCCGGGTGATTGTTTGATGACAAATATGTCATTTACTCTCTCCTCTACCTTTTTTTGCTCTAGTGTGCGTTGTTATAAACTTATTGGCAATTTCTTCGAATGTTTCAATCGAGAGTGCATGTAGCTGCGAGTACCAAGTCAGGGATCCCCCGGTGAGGGTTTCACCAAAATTATTTAGTAATATGGATGACACTTGTTCTTTGGCGAGGTCATTGCCTTTCACTGCTATGACATAGAGGGTCACATGATCTTCTGGGTCCATCGTGCCATCATATATTTTCAAGAACGGAAGCATTTTGAATGTTTTGGGTAAGGCATATGGTACCACCTTATCGTTGTACGGTTGTTCCACGAATCGGACGACGTCCCATTTGGGAAGAAGTTTTGGTGTGCACGATATCTTATCAACCCTTTGCTTATATTCTTTCATTTGCTCCAGAACATCTTATTCTCGTTCTCGGTCTCTTCTATTTCTCTCAAAATAGTCATGAGGGTATCGTTATATGTACCATTAACATTATCAATAATACCAGTTGGGGCGGGAGCGTGTTGAGAGTTGAGAGTTGGCGCAAATGCGCGCCTCAGCCCTTCTCTGCTCGTCCTCTAGATGGCTTGTCGAGAATACTGGTCAGCGTATTTGCCAACCATGCTCGAGTAGTTTCTTAACTGTAGGTGGTGCCGCCTCCATTGTGGATGTTGTAGAAGCCCTTCCATGTGAGGTCGTGATGCTACCATGGGGAGAGGGCGAGCTATCTTGCCGAGGAGATGCATTTGGTGTCACATCCTCGTCTTCCGTTTCATTCATAGTGTGAAGGAGATTGGTAGTGATGTCAACTATTGCTTTTCTTTTTTCCTCTATTATCTGCCATGTTAGATTTGTGCATACAGCAGAATATACAGGATGTTCTGAGTGTTGCTTTTCTTTTTCATTTTTAGATCTAGAAGAAACTAAAATTTTAACTAGGAATTTCCCACACTGCGCCAAATTGTTTGACCGAAAAGTGTTAAGCCTTTTTGGTAAACTAATTCAATACAATGGTGATGGATAGATCTTATTTAAATATAATAAGTTCTAGATTTGGCAAAAATATGTATAAATAATATAAATAGTGTTGAGTGGGTTTAACACAAAGAGCATTAAATAATATTACCAAAGATGGATGGCAAGAAGGAAGATGAGCAATAATTATATTAAATGGCAATAAATGTAAATATGAGGGAGGAACCACCCAATTAGTAAAGAGGGCAGAAGATTCCCATCTTCTGACAACGTTGGATCACACGAATGCTAAATAATATTGCACACTTTCTTGGATCTGATCGAAATGACAAATGGAATAGTTCACGAAATGATAATATCTCTATAAAAAGTTGTTCTTTGTATTTATCTTTGAATACTTCTCTTACCATTGAATCCCCCCTCTCTTCCTATCTCATCCCCTATTTATATGGGATATTCCCAAAGAAATTTAGAAAGTATAACTACATAGAATATTATGTTGAAGATTCTCTTCATAGATTCCAAAGCTAAATTGAGTCTTGCTTCCTTGTCTTACTCGATCTCGGCCTTTACATGTCATTCTATGGCTCGTTCCCTTGTCGTCAACCTCGACTTTAGTGATCCTTTCAATGGCTCGTCTTGGTCGTACTCGACCGACCCACCTATAGTGAGCTACGATCTCCATGATGATCACCTTTGTATACTAAGTTTCCTGGATCGGATTTTATCTCATACAACGACACAGCCTAAAAGTTTTTTGCATATGCCCTTTCCCACTTCTTGTAGTCACAGTCATAGCATGCCCCATATTGTTTCCACCCTTCGGGTTTATTATAGTATCATGACATCAATAAAATCGTTATATGTACCATTGGTATGTATACGAATAGGCATTTTCGCCTTTGTATCACAATCCCGAGTCCAACTAGTTGGCTCCTCAACCTTCATCAACACATTCATCAAAATAAAGACCGCATACTAATATATATTTCCCCATCAGTCTATTAAGAACCAATGGTCTATTTATTATGCACTAGTAATCGGACTGAGCAAATTGTATAGCAAACTGTAGAGCAAGAAATCTGCAAAAACCCAAATATGTAGTGACAAAAAAGATTAGATGTAAACACTTACTAGACGAACAGATAACACAATATATCCCGTAAAGGTAATGCCCAATCCAATGTACCACCATTCAATATCCATATGGACAAGTTAAAAACTTCGAGCTTCCTCTCCAAATCTCCAAATCCGTTGAACGTGGCTTTGAGATGAATGGGGAAGAAGAAAACAGGTCCAGCTGACCTCTATGCGAGAAATGAAAGAAAAAGTGACCTTCAATGACAGATTTTCGCGGAACATTTGGAACGGAATGGGTATAGAGGAACTTTTTTTAATTCAATAATGGTAATAATATTTTATATAGGTTGGGCCAATATGTAATAAGTAAAACTTTGGGGCTGCAAGTTGAACTTCCCCCTTCATCTTTTCATTAACACTAATTAAACAAGGTCTTTTGAATAATAATCAAAAACTTGAAGGTCTTTTGACAATTCAAAATTAAAAAGAGGCCATATGGCCCACTTGCCCAAGTTTCTCTTGTGAACTAAAATTTGGAACAGAGATTTTGAGAGGAATTTTAATAGCAACTGTACTTGCAAGCAATTTATGGGAAATGTAAAGTAGAATTTTATTCCAATGGATAAATAGTTCTTTAAAAGACCCTTTTTAAAACAATTTATAGTTATAAAGAATGAAACTAATAAAAGTTGCTATCTTTAATGTTGTTATTATTAAAATTTAAATTATTGATGTTCAACTTTTATATAGAAAACTATACTCATACAGTACTTCTGATAGGAAAAAACTACCTTCTTTTGATAATAGTTCAAGAAGCTCCAATCAGTGACCACCACGAAGAATGAACATAGAAAGGATGCGACTACAACTCTACAAATTGGTCAAACCAAAACCGTAGAAGTAGCATTATTGCTATCCTGAGTTCTGTTTGCATGGTCAATTTTTTATGTAACAACGCAACATGGAATGATCATTCAAATTTAAAGACGACTACACACCGGCAAAAATTTCTGATCAAATTTCGTTTTACTTTAATTTCCTTTAATATTTATGTGGACCAACAATAGGGGTTCTTGAACTTAACGTACAGGTGATGAAAAGAAGATCACAACAAAATACACGAAAAAACCAGCTAAAAGAATGCCTGCGTAAACTAAATTCTGGGAAGACTGCACTGGAAGTTTGTATTCAATGCTGCAGCATCTCATTTTCTCCCTTTCAGATGCCAAAATATGCTCCACGTACCTGAAATTAAAATATCGAACAATCAAGAATATGAGAAACTAAAATGAAAGTTCCTAATCTAAATGGGATAAAAGTATCATGTCTAACTTACTGCTGAGTGAAAATGGAACTTTGCAGAATATCTGAACTATTCGAATGCGCTTCTTGCAGCCGATGATCATATAGTAGGGAGGACAGGTCTACGAGTTGTTCCTCAAGGCTCTGTTATTAGATGGACATCAGGATAAGCCACTTACAAAATGCTAATACTAGATTTACGAAGTACAGGAAAAGAGATTACTTACATCCAAGTATTTTTCTAGTCGATCAACTAACTCATGGGGGAATGGTTCAGGCAAGTTGGTAGTCTTTTTATAGAACTTTTCCAGCCATAGTTCAGTGCTTGTTTTGTTCTTTTTACCCTTCACAGGCTCACCAAGAGGAGTTTTGAGATGTTCAGCAGCAAAAGCTTGGACAGCCTGGGTAAGAGAGGGATATGGATAAATACAGAGTAGAACCAAAAAGATAGTGAATCACAACTAACAGTACCTCTGATGTCTCCCTGATCCGGTGAAGGGCTGAATCAACTCGTGCATATATTGTGTTCCTCTGCAGGTGATGGTAAATGACGAGAGTTTAGTTCCATATGAGTTATAATCAAATCTACATCATGTAAAATCTTCTTTGATAATTGTAAAGCAGATAGAGGAAGTGCATGACATACCAAGGCGACATCCTTGAGCAGTTGACTGACATGGGAAGTGTTAGAGAATGGTCCAAATGGGTGGCAACCTGTTGCCCAGAGCCAATTAACAACAGGCCTTTCATGCACATGAGAAGCCTTTTCATATGGAGCACTCAATCCACCAACTACAGAAGCCAATCCAGACAATATATGCCGTTGGGCTAGCACTGGAATAGCATGCCTTCTCTCTATTTCTGAAACGTAGCTGTCAAACACCAAGAGGAAGCAAGTAAGGATCCATAACCAGATGCATGTAAGGAGAATAAACATCAGAAAACATTTACCGGAAGAATTGTAAGTTCACCTAATGAAATAATTTTAAAAAAATAAATCTTCCTTAACCACATTTTGTGTTTCTCGTAGATGTAATAGACTTAGAACACCAGTCTTAAGAATGCATCTGATGAATAGAAAAATACTGGAGAGAGATTGCATGCAAAATCTTTTAGATGCCTAAAAGCTGAATACAGGAGAATACGAGGGAGGAAATGGAAATAGAATCTTGCTATCTACTTCAGGGAGGAAAGGGATATAGAATTTTGCTATCTACTACGCGTATCGTTCTCAATTGACATTCCATCTTCATTCGCTCTCTGTGTCATCCCAATTAGCAAAAAAGTTAGGCTGGTTGGAGAACATAAGCCGTCGATCTCCCGTTATGAAATTGAATCAGGTATGAATTTGTTATCAGGGTCTTTAGGCTTCTATGGACATACTCTGATAAGAATAGTTGCAAGGTCAAAATTGTAAATACTAATTAACCGCTATACTTAGCTTGCTAGATTCATAATTTATTTGAGGCCAGGAAGACAGAACCAAGAAACTACTACTCCTTCCATAGGAAGAAGTTTCTGCAGCTAAAACATTGCCAGCAAAAGCAACTGAAAGCAACCTTGCCATGGCAAATTAAAAATTACATGATTGTAGCATAAAGTAGAAAGCCATACTAAAAGACATGAAAACAAACAAGATAAAAAAGACAGAGAAGAATGAGGAAAGACTTTACACTTACCTCAAAGGTATCTTATCATTCTGATGTTGGAGGACAATAACCACATCCTTACTTGTCCAAACAAGACTTTCACCTTCCATCATAAGATGTTCATCCACATCAGCTAAAGATAGAACAAATCTGTAAACAAGGAGGAGATTGTTAGAGCATCAAAATAATGACAATTAAATATGCCTCTCTTGTTCAAAATGGCAGTAATAGGAGCAAAAATTTCCTAGAATTTAGGTTTAGACCTTCTAGAGATCTATTCATTCATTGGCTCGTTGCAAAAAGAAATTCATTGCAAAACTAGGAGTCTCTTTAATCTTGTTAAGGGATTTATATGTCAGCGGAAAAAGTATAGAACTTCTAGGGTAGATGTAGTTTACAGATATGTACATAATCAAGTCTTGTCCCACATTGGAATAGGAGTAATATGTCCTCATTGGAATAGGACTAATATGTCCTTGTAGAGTATAGCTATAAATAAGGACCTCTTGTATTGTATTGAGTAACTAATATCAATAATATGTTTTCTCCCGTGCTTTCTCACAGTAGACAACCTGATTTATTGAATATTGGACGGAGAGGAACCTAAATTGAGTGGAAGGGATAGTGAGGATTCAAATAGCCAACCCCTACTAGGTTGGATTGAGATTCAGTTGTTTTATTGTTGTTGTTGTTGAATTCATTCATTGCCAAACAAACAGAAACAACAATTTCAAAATTAATAAGAAAGAATCAGAACAATCAAATAGAAGAGACAGGTGTATCAAAGACAACGTTCTATTCGCATTTTGGGAATATATCATCCAATAACTCAGCAATCAAATTGCTATAAGTCAATAATGTTAAAATGGAACAGCAAACAGCAGAAGTTTGTTTTCATTCATCAATCTTACTGATTGACCTAACTAAAAGAGGGCTATAGGCATAGTGTATTATGCTAGCCATGAAGTCCAATATCACATACGAAACCAATGATCAATGCAGAAGCATTTGATGAGCATATCTAATCATTGAGTGCCATAGGTAAAAAGGTTCAGCAAGTAAAATACACAATCTCTAGAAGATAAAAGACAAGTCTTTTAGCAGAACTAATAATTGGTCACTGAGCAAAGAAAGAAAGCTGCTAATTAGCACTATCGATTTATATAGGGATATTTCTAATGTGTTTATTCAGTATCAGAAGGCAATGTTAAACATCAGAGAGAGAGAGAGAGAGAGAGAGAGAGAGAGAGAGAGAGAGAGAGAGAGAGAGAGAGAGAGAGAGAGGCATCAATAGAGTAAGTTCTGAGCAATCCACAAAGTATGAGGTCAAAAGTTGTTGTGCTCACACTGGGATGACTCTGGTACCATATGTGCGGTGCAGATCTCCTTGTTTTTTCTTTTCTAGTGTTCTTTTCTTCTCCTTTTTTCGGCTCTGGCTATAAGTAGCCCATATAGGTTTATGCTTTAGTATGGAATCACTTGTACCATCACTCTCATCCATCCAGTGCTAGAAAAAAGAAAAAGATCAGAAAAATCAGTTAGAGATAGAGGTACACGCTTGTGTAACGGATAAATATTGATACAAGCCAAATGGTGTGTTCCGCAGAATATTTACGAGGCAAGGAAATGGAGAAAACAACCTGGCGGAGAAAAAATTTACTTGAGAGTGAAGGGTCAGAAACCTCAAGTAAACCAGCGGCAAGCACATCAGCGGATCGTTCCATCTCCTGCATTTGGCAATTGCATAAAGATACATGATAAGAAACTCCTAATGACAGAAACAACAGATGACCAAAACAAATGAATAAATAAACAAAAAATTAATAAAAGCATCAGATAACCAACACAAACAATCCTTGGAGATATGAAGAACAAAAAAGATTTCAGTAACAGATACACCATTTGCCTACTGAAACTAACTGAAGACGCTTTCTCACATACTCCTACGGCATTTCACATCGAATTGCATCTATCATCTCAAGTGGCAGGTAACAAAGAAAAGACAAAAGGAAAATCAGAAACCACCTCTTTAAGGATCGCACCATCAAGATATGTCTTTGTGTGAACATGGAAACGTCCATCCTTCTTTGTTTCTTGAAGGGAATGGCCACGCATGGCTTTTGAAACAGCTATAGCCAATTTCTCATGGCGATGTAAAGCATGCGAACCTCCAATCATCACTACTTCCTGTTCTTTGTGAAGCATCTTCTTCACCTGAAGGACAAACAACTAAAAGTTCATAATTCATGTATAGCTCTGGTTCTGTCTAAATTTTAAGAATCTCTTTTTGGGTGGTGTCATTATTAACTTGAGAAAATAGATAATTGAAAATATAAAAAGTTTTCCAGTAAGGAAAATACTATAGACTAAAGAATAAATTAGAAACTTTTTGCTTCTGTAGATCACATGTTTAAGTCAATATACTTCTTGTCAAAACATGTAAAAGGAAAAACATAAGCAAAGTAAATCGTTTAATTTAATCCTCAATAATAGGATTAATACCTCAGCAACCAAGTAGCACCCCCCCCCCCCACACACACACACACATACACTTGATAATTAACCAAGTAGCAGTCTTTAAAACGAGATTTCTCTACATGCAAGGATTGATGTCAAAGTATATTAAGAAAGTAAGTATACCTGCTTCATTAAAATCTGAAAGCTTACAAGTGGTTCACTGAAGAAACAAAATTTGAAGTCTCCACAACAATGTTGAAGTGCAAAACATTTTCAACTCAGTTACAAAACATTAAGACATTTCAACCATCCAAGCCACTGGATACACAGAAAAGTATCACAGGGGCGCAGGATAATGTGGTCAAAGTTTTACCTCAGCTTCTATTGCTCCAACATCAAGACTATAGTTATGGCCATGTGTCATGATATTGAAGCGATTGTGATTTTGAAGGACAATGATAGGGATAAGCAACCTTGTTGTCATATCAGCTGTTTCAAACCTGACGAGTACATGAGAAAAACACTAAGATTGTATTCCAAGAAAGAACATACTTTATCTATAACTGCTACAAAATGTCAGCACAGAGAAAGCAGGGGACAGAGACATCCATAACTATACTATATGACAAAAATAAACAGATCTAATCCTCACGATGGCATCTTCATAAGTATGCAAAGAAACCGATTGATATGTGTCATTTTTCAAATCATAAGTGTAACAGATAAATATTTGCAATTGCTAGTGCCTTTTAGTTTTCTTCCTGTTCTTTAGATGCTATAAGACATAAACTACTAGGGATAAGAGTTCAAGAATCAAATACACGCTTAAACACTAATTTAGTGCCTTCCAAACCAAGAAAACCATCATTAAAAGTAACCAAAGCATTTGTTTACCTTGTGTGAAGAAATAAAATGACTTTACCTAACATCCGGAGCTATGACATGTTCAATGGTGGTTGCAACTAGTGAGGCAAGCTGACCAACAAAAGTATCATGAGCGGCATGCTCAGTAACTACACCTAACCCTTTGTGAAAAACAACATTCCGCAAACGAGGCAATGATCTAGAACTAACGCTTCCTTCTTCAGTTTCAATCTTTCCATAAGTGCAAGGACCTGCTGAGAGGTCAACCACAACAAACCTGAAAAAATAATGCCAGGAAACTCAAACTTCTGTACAACATGCTAAAGCCAATCGAGCTTTCAATTGATTGATTATCAAAACTTCAATAGCATACACTATACGGCATCTGAACAAAGTAAGGATTTCTATTAAGGAAAACCAAAAAGGACGGTATGATTTTCCATGACCACTTGACGGTCAAATGAAGAAAGTGATATTGGATGCAACTTTTTTTGCAGAGCTATTTCTACTGTTTAACTCTATGTTACAGCTAACCCATCACCTTTTACCTCCGCTACTTATCTCTGGCCCAAACAGATCATCCTGGCTTTAGCCTTCCATATGTAAGTTAATAAAGGGCTTAAACTTATGAGAAAAGAAAATAGAAGCTATAAAGCATGAAGGGGTACGGAGGTACATCAAGACACCAACAAGAGAAAAACTAATCACCAGCCTTGTATACCACATAATCACAAGACTGTAGCTTTAAACCTACAGCACAGATATTTAAACCTGCAAAATCTATGCAATTCGAAAATTGCATGTGAAATAAATTGGAGGATTGGGAAAAGGATAAAGATTTGATTAGGACATAGTGTCAATCATAAGCCAGAAATGGATAAGAATACAAAGGCAGACGAAAGGTGCTACACTACAATCCAAATAGAGGAAGCACTGTAATTATCTAGTGTAAAGGGCACCCTTTTTAAGGGCACAGTTTGTTATCTTCTCTGTAGAAACTAAAATCACTATTTCTATATCTAGTGTAACACACGAGAAAAACCAACAATACCTGCTAGAGCCAAGCCAGACTTGAGAAGCTCCCCCTCCATTATAACGATAGCGATATATGTAATCTCCTTCTTGTTTTTTCATCTCTTCCTCACTGAGTTGTGTGATTCTGCCATACATTAAACTGTCCAGGTCAATTTCCTTGTTCCTGGGGTCCAATCTTACCTGCAATGAAATTTTCATGGTAACAACAGTCAGTTAATCGACGTCCCTATTCAGCACTAAGAAAGAGAGAACTTAGTGAATAAGGTTTGTAGTCCGATGATATGGGTTAGTGTGGAAAAACTGACTTTTGGGTAAAGGCGAAAAGCAATCCAAGACTAAGAAATAAAAAACCTTTACAAAATAACAAACTTAAAACAAAAGGTCAACCTGAACGCTTAATATCCTTCAGTAATAAAATCAACAGTTCAGAACAATCAACAAAATTTGATGGTCATGTTTGCTAAACAAACCTTATCAAAGTTAACAATAAAGATTACAGTAGGCCAAGGTCTATCCATCTCTTCACCGGACTCTCCCCAACTCTCAAGATCAAATAGATAAGTGTACAGTTTCTGAAATTCTGGTTCCACTGCAGTTGCCTCAACTTCAAAAAGGGGAACTTCCCTTCCAAAATCAGTCTACAAATCACCAAACAGGGTTGACATCTCATTTCGATTTTCATGAACTAGAAACTTAAATATGAAATAGAAGCGGAATCAGAGTTGATATTATATGGTGCAGTTACCTCTCTTGCATTTCCAGCAGGCACCATGGCTGCCTTAAGTGCTTTCTCCAAGGCTACTAGTTCTGGCTGCCCAGCCTGCGGAACAGGTGACACAAAAATCACAACATTAACCATTAAACATTAGCATCGACAATTCTAGTTTCATCTTATAAACATCTTTCAAAGGACCCAAACATCTATGTTTTTATTTATTTACTTGTTGGGTAAGGGACATCAAACACATAATTTTAATGGCAAGGACTACATCCATTTCCGCAAGAGGATACCTACTTCATTTGTCTGATGAAGGATAACTTTTTGCTCATCAGGAACCCCACTCGATGAACATTCAAGTTTGATTACGTTAAAAATCTCCTGCCTTAAAACAAGATTACAATGATGACGACAACAACAACAACTACTACTACCTTTATGCCGCAATTCCAAAGCACCATAAATCACTGTTGAGATGAAATTAGATTTTTTGTCTTATTGCCATGAATAAGCCATAATCCTAATTAAAAACTCCCACTAAATTAGGCCATATGACTTCTATCTAGTGGTGAAATTTCATATTTATGTTTCACTCAAAAATTCCTCAATATCCTTAGCGTCGGAATATTGTTGCTAAAGAACAACGGAACCCAAGGCGATAATGTCTAACTAATCATTTTGAGGCAGAAATATAGAAACATATTCATAGGAACTGCTACTATTTCTCAATAAAAAGAAAAAGAAAAAAGAAACATATTCATAGGAGAGCAATCAACAGTGAGAAAGCAGTAATTGCAACTGTAGTGTAGCTCTATGCAAATAAAAGATTCCCAGCATAAAGAAAAAGAATCACGAGCTTGAACAACCACAATAGCAAAATGGCAGAATTATATGTCAGAGAAGCGAGGAAGCTCACCGGAAATGCATTATATACAATGTGATGTTCAATATCAAGTGGCTGGCCCGTCTCCAAACATGAGGGCCTATGAGTGGGGAAACTAACTTTCAGAAACTCCTCCAACTTAGGAGAATCTAATGCGTACCTGTAGCCCCCGTCGCCACTAAAACCAACAAGAACTATATTCACTTCAAGAGGGACCTGAAATGGAACCTGTCGAAGACTAACACAATTAGACATCTGAAACGAGTTTTTATATGAAGAGAAATTTGAAAATGTAAACAGCCTGCATTATGACCACAAGTTGCCAATATTCCCCAGGTTCTTCGACGGCCTATTGTCTATTTCTCTCAGCATTCAAGCCAAATAGGAAACAAGATTATCCAATTCGCGAACGGAGAGTAAGATCAATTTATGGGCCTATGCCACAATACTAGAAGCTAAAACGCATTAGTAAAAATTGAAGTTTCAATGCGTTTGGACTTTTGAGTTGACTAATAGCACCAACAGAGTAACAGCCTTAACGTGGATTTAAGAGATTCAAAAACAAATTAAAACAAAATTCTAGGCGTCCAGTAGAATTCGATACGGACTTCGAACTAATTTCACTATATTCTCTTTCTAGTTTAAGCAGTGAACCAGCAAGGTGATTTTTAAGTAGATTATGCAACAACTGATGGTATTGTCGAAAATAAATATGTAATTAACGCCAGATTAGATAAAATTAAGATCTACCTCGGCACGAGAGTGAAGCATTTGACGAACATCCGATCGAACACTGTCTTTAACGTCTTGAAAAGCTCCATGGTGCCACTGTTGGTGACCTGGATCTCTACGATAGGCCTGAGCAGCTGATTCGGACTGAGTCGTGAACAGACTCAGTGCAACTATCACTATGCAAAAACAGCTTGTTATTCGAACCATCTGTAATTTATATTTCTATTTCCTTCTCAAAGGTGTAGCATTTGTAAGCGGTTATGCTGTAACGGTATCGAGCGCAGAGAGTCCTGTTCTCCGGGGAGAAGAATCGCGGTCTCCCGGTGGCCGGAAATGTTTGACCTTTTCACTGGAGAAGAAACTGATGGACGGTCACAGAAAATGACTGAGCTGAAGTAAATTCCCGGAATGGCCCTGTTACTGCTGTCTGAACCCATTCCAATACGGGCCAGACAGGGCTCCTCGAGGCTCAAGCTTGCGAAAAGTAGAAGAAATATGATATTTTTGAGTGTAGTCTTTAAATTTTGACCTTTTTTGTGCATGGACGAATTTCAAGTTCAAAAGGTAAAAGAATTGTCCATGAAACAAATAAAGGGCAATATCTATTAAATTTGAAGTTCTACTCATAAATCAAACAAGGACAAAAATGTAAGATTATTCACTTTTAGGATTATTTGTGTACTTTATCCTCAAGCTTGCCATTCAAGAGGCCCAATATCGGTTGTGAGACTGAATTCATCCAAGAGAATCAAGTAAAAATAGTACGGTACAGTCAGTTTTTAGATTGGTCAATCAAAAATAGTCAGCATTTATCAAGTCAATGAGAAATAGCCAGCGTTTTGATGTAATAGAGACTAATCCAGCATAAAATACTAGAGTTCGGTATATTTGTGTATGAACTCCAACATATTATGATGGATCGGTATACTTTGCTCGCTTCAGTATAATATACTAGAGACTGGAGCATTGGTGCTCCAAACTCCAGTATATTATATTGGACTAATATACGTGTTGGAACTCCCGTATATTATGCTGGAGTTCTAGTGTACTTATGTTGGAACTCCATACTGTCCTGGAACTCCAGTATAATATGTTGGGGTTCAAATATACTTATGCTGGAACTCCAACATAATAAACTGGAGTATTTACCGGGTTTGAACAGTATTTTCGCTCAGATTTATTTACATAAAAAGTGGCTACATTTCTGTTACTTTTGAAATTGAGCTATTTTTGAACGATCAGTTGTAAATCTGGCTATTTTTAAATTTCTCCTAAGAACCAACCTAAGAAAAAATTACATAAATAATCCATAAATAGTTATTAGTTATCACCAATTAACTATTAAGGCCAATTAAAAATAGTTAGAAAAAGTTACCAATAATATACAACATTCAAAAAACTTATGCTAAAAAGAATTATTTTTCTTGAACATGTATGGTTTAAAATTGTTAAAAATACATAAATGGGCAATATGTACAATTTAAAGAAGATTGATGGTAATTTGGATCGGTCTGTAGCTAAAATTGTTACTAATGATAATATTCAACCTAGGCAAAAACAAAAAAGGTAATTTTTCGATGGCTATTTCGCAAAACACATAGATAAGGCAATATTAAAAATTTGAGGAATATTGTTGATAATTTGGATAGGTTTGGAATCAAAATTTGTTATTGAAATTGAGTTTAAAGGATTATTTACAACATATATATCTAACATGTATCTCACACACGTGTATATATGGATATACAGAAAAATATAATGCATATACATTTAATATCCAGGGGATATGCAAATGATACACATGGGATACACATCTTATCTTCTTCGATGTGCATCTTACACTTCAAATTTGACTCAAATCCCCACCAAGCTGCCGCAAATTTGCGATTCAAATTCTTTGAGATGTGCCTAATCTATTCCAACAATTTTCACTCAAATAAATTTTAATCCGGGAACTCAATTTTTTTACATTCAAGCTTAAGTGGGCTTTAATGTCTTTCAATGTAATTTAATTAATTCTTATGAGGGTCATTCGATGTCGGTGTCCTGCTACTAAGTACTAACTTAAGACTCGTTTGCCAATAAATTTTGGCAAATTTTATTTGGATTTTTTTTGGGCAAAGGGATTTTTACCTACCTATACCATATATGAAACCTTATTACCCTAAATGTGCATAGTTTGTTAATTAAGGGTAATAAAGTTTCATATATGATATATGTAGGTAAAAATCCCTTTGGCAAATACATATATGACTTCATTTCGACTCTTGGGCTCATATATTGATCTTGTTATGTACTTCCTTTGTGGTTGAATTTTATGATGACTATGTAAAGTTGCCTTAGCTCAAGAATCGGGTCTAAATCGTCTTGAGTGAATCATGTGCATTATGTGAGGTGAAATTTTAGTGTATATGTGCCAGCCTTTGTTAGTCTAGAATTTGTCCCATGTGTGAATCAAAGCAAAATGGTTAAGTCTTGAAAGTTTGGGAAGTAATATAGTCTTTCCTTGATTAACCATTTAGCCTATTTGCCTATTAGTGTCAATATTATCCATAGGCACCCATTTGAGTATGTAAACCTTTTTTTGGCAACCACATTACAAGACGATCTCCTTTGTTCTTAATCAAATCTTGTTGAACCTTTACTTTCGTAAACACTTAAGTAGCTAGAAGATTAAAGAAAGAGATTGAGTAGCTTTTGAGTGGAACCATGGAAAGAATGACAATGTACTCTTTGTATGAACAAAAAAAAAGTACTAGCTAGAAATACCAAATTAACGAGAGTATGAAAAAAAAAATACCTCTCATATCTTTGTTTGGGCTAGTAAGTATCTATATGAAGGTGTGCTTAATGAAAGGGCTTAAATGCGTATGATTTAATGGAAAAATATTAAATTGGTCATGACAAGAATGTACTTGAAAATAAAGTGTGATGTATGAAAGTGCTTAGGAAGGTTTAATCACTATTTTTTTAAATATATTTTACCCGTCTCTTAGCCTACATTACAACCTACAAAAATACTTGATCCTGGACTTTGCAAGCTTAAATTAGTAGTCTTACGCTTTATGGTACGAACTTGGTTGGCATAAGAGTTTCTTTGTGAGAGTAAGTAAATTCTTTTAATATTTGTAACGACCGCTTATCTTATTTAGGAATAAAGTTGGACATGATGAGATATCATCAAAGTTATCAAAAGGAAATTTTACCACCTATAGAATAGGTTAGTACATTATTTATAACATATAAATACCATTTTAAAATTTTACACTATATAAATACCTTTTTAAATTTATAGCAAAAATTTAAATTTAATATCATCCTATAATTAAGCCTTAATATATGTTACAAAATATTTTTCTCTCTCATTATTTTATTTTTCTCTCACCTAGTTATCATCTTTTCTCTTTTTTCTTCAATACATTTTTTCATCTTCTCCCACAAACACTCTTTTCATACACCTTCTAATCGTTCTCCGTCATTAACAGCACAAATTTCCGCCATTTTCACATCAAATCCTTACGCCATTTTCAGATGTATACTGCTCTATTCAGATGCATGGTTATTTGATTTCATATGTATTCAACTACAGCGAATTAAATTGAAGTGTATTAGTAACATATACTCAACTCTATTCATAACTTGTATTCAACTTCATTAAACGATCGAATGAGTTGTATTCATCAAATGTCTGTTTAATTCAACTTTGTCAATCAGATGAACTAATTTGTATTCAAATATATTATAGTGTATTAGTATTTCCAATCATTTTTTAACTGTTTTAATTACAGTTGGATTCGGATGTATTTAATTACATGTATTCAGGTGTATAAAATTTGTGTCAATCGATAAAAGGAAAAGCAAATATTGTTAAAAGTTAGTTAACTAAAATTAGGAAAATTAAATTTGTTTTGATTTCCTTCCGTTTTTATCTTCTTCACCGTCCCATAAATTGCGCAGATACGTTACTTTTTTTACGCTAAATACAGATTAATACATCTTAATACAGATCCAATTTTACTGGAATCCCTGTTTGTGCGATTTCATTTCATGTTGTATTATTAAATACAATACGTTTAATACATTATATACATCGTCAATTATCATAAAACATATTTATACAACATAATATAGGAAATGGTTTCTATTTATTACTAATTAGGTCTTAAAGAATGTGCTTTGTGAAAAATTCTCTTATCAAAATCCGTAAATCGGGGAACAAATTGCAGGGCGGAATACAAAACCTTAACAATGTCATGTCCCCAAGAAGACGGAGTGTAAAATGGTTGACATGGTTGTCCCTTGTTTAACAAGATCGTCACTCTACTGAAATTAAATTAACATCCTTCTTAGCGTTTGATCAATACATTGCCATGTAAAATGAGAAAAAAAAGGGAGCGTAGACTAGTTTATTTCAAAAGCAGAATAACACGAGAAATCTATAATTTTGCAGAAGGTTTGCTTGAATTCCGACCAGCAATGAACTCTTGCAGTTTCTTAAAGTGATCCTTGGACATTCCATCGTAATACTCGTGTGCCCTCTCCTGGAAATGACAATAAAGCGCACACATCAATATATTAAGTTGCAGGTAAAGCGACTACATAGTGATTGATTTTATACAAATGGTCATTAATTTCTAAGTGTGTCAATATATTAAGTTGTAGCCTTGCAGGTTATGCGACTAGAGGGTGATTGCAGGAGTTTGTACAAGTATTCATTAGTTTCTAATTTTTGACATGGCAGGCAGTAGCTGGTCAGATTAACTCTGACGATAACAACCTCAACGCATCTAGACGAGGTGAACTAACAAGATTAAGTTGGATCAATTAAGTTGGAGAGTAACTTGGATACTCGACTTTTTTTTTATCTCGTCAACAGTTCTCTGCAGCTACAAGATTTCACAAGAGAAGTAACACAACCAAGAAAAATTGCGACAAGATAATGTATGGACTTGCAATACAGGAGCAACCACCAACTTCACCAACGATATTGGCAATGTAAGGTGAATTACTACATTTGAGGGTATGAACACCATACTCCATAGGGAATAGCCACACCAAAGACTAATAATCAACCATCGACCTTGATGTTAGAAAAATATCAGATTCTTCACGCATGATTTAGGATTAACTTTAAAAAGGTGCAACCACCTGAATTGGTTTCTCCCTTCCCCCTATTTCAATCTCATCTATCTTTTTTGTTCAAGGGCTGTTGGATGGGTTCTTATCTGGTATTTTGCGAGGTCACGGTGAGAGAACTGGAGGGTGGATGGGGCTATGTGTACTACCGTACTAGGAAGGAGCAAGAGACTGTTTTTCCAGAGTACTCCCTTTCTTTCTAATTGCTATTAGCATCTAGTATACCTGCAATGCATGCATGGGTTCTCTTTTAATATAATACTTAATAGATTTAGATACAGATACAGATACAATAGGTAATACGTTAAAATTAGACAGGATGGACACTGCTTCAAACAAGATGTACAATTAGCTTGGAAACCATAACAAAAACAGGAGATGTTGTTACCTTCTCAAGAGCAAGGGCTCGGGTCAAGTCTTGTTTGAACCCATCATTGATTACTGCCTTGTACTTCAAAACCAGGTCGTGGTTGTTCTTCATGATGGCTTCTGCTATTTGCCTAGCTTTCTTCAAAAGTTCACTTCTGTCTACAACATAATTTACCAAACCCCATCTCTCAGCTTGTTCTGCGCTGATAGGCATTGCAGTTAAAGATGCTTCACGAGCTCTGCTGGGTCCAATAACACGAGAGAGTTTCTGAGATAGACCCCAAGAAGGAAATATCCCAAACCTGCAACACAAAAGCAAAGACACTCTTGTCAGAAAATCATCTAGAAACACATATGAAGTTTAACATAATATCACAGAATTTGTATATAGATTGGGTTCAAGTATTTAAGTAGCTTAGAACTCAAGCAGAACACCTGAAAATACCATGACCACTTATAACTTTAAGTAGATCAGATTTTTTAAGGGGTTGATAGCCTCAATTAACTTGTAACTCAGGCGTTGATGGGAACTCTCTGGATTCAATAGAATTTTCAGCTCAAGATTGTACAGCTAAGGACTTTATCTCATTTTTATAGCTGCTTACATGGGGCTAAAGTCCACAGGTGAATGCAGAGATTTCATTTTAGATCACATAAACAATAAGCTTAAAACTTAAACTACTCTGTAAGTAAACTTAAAATAAACTATGAACCTGAAGCACAGTCAATACTTTAAAAATCAAGTTCAAGAACAAAAAGCAGTAAAGCTAAATTTGGTTTGGTGCTAACCGTCAATACAGAAGTACTACTTGAGATACAATTGTAAGCACAATTCTGCAGGAAAAACAACTCCTATCTGGTGTAATCTAAGCTTCTTAAGACACTAATCAAGCTATGAATCAAAAGCCAACTGGTTTATTTTCCAAAATTTTTATGGGAAGGTTCAAGTTTCAACTAGTTGTATTGAAACCTGAGAATTGAGATGCTCAGTATGGGGTGGAATCATTCAACCTAGTCATAACTTACTAATTAAGAATCAAGCTAAATCCAGTCTCAATTTCTCCAATATAGCATGACTTAGGTAATAAAGCTCACATCTTAAAAAATCACCACCATCCAGCTTCGACAGTTCCATTATCCAAATACAACAACAACCCAGTTTAATCCCACTTAGGGGTATGGAGAGGGTAGTGTGTACGCAGACTTTACACGTAGTCTAAGGTAGGGAGGCTGTTTCCAAATAGAAACTCGGCATTCTTCCACTTCTTCCCTCCAAGAACTTCTCACCTTTGCTCTTAGATCAAACTTTTGCATGCCATAAGAGCAACCCCTCTTGTCGGTTCCATTATCCAAATATATCCCCCTCTTGTCAGTTCCATTATCCAAATATATCCTAAAATTGATCATATGTTTCTTCATCAACAGAGTAATATCATCAAAATGAGTAAATTTAGAAGAAAAAAAAAACCATTATTTTTGCCATATTACTATCACTATAGCAAGAGCAAAAGAAAAAATAAGACAAACCTAGCATGAGTGTCCAAGAATTTAGTATCATTAGAGGCAACCAACAAATCACAAGCAAGAGAAATCTCAAAACCAGCAGTCACAGCAAATCCCCCAATAGCCCCAATGATAGGCTTCCTACAGAGCTCCATTTGGGCCACCGGATCAGTCTCCACATCCTTCACATCACCCTTAAACACGTCCTCCGCTGCTGTCAGGTCAACGCCCGAGCAGAAAGATCGACCCGATCCGGTGAGTATAATGACCCGAACCGAATCATCCGCGTCCAAGGACTTGAAAATTCGAGCAAGATCAACCATCATTGACTTAGTGAGGGCATTTAGGGACTTGGGACGGTTTATTGTGACCCATGCAACCCCGTCGGATTCCCGATTCACCAGTATCAGATTTTCCTGTGATGATTTCTCCATATTCTTGATTGTACTCTATAAGTGTATGTGAGAATTGTATAATTAGTAACTCGTCCTAGAGCACATCCGTATAGGAAGAAAGGGAAGATTGCGGTATAGTTGATGGAATAGTTTCATTGAAGTGTGTGCCATATCTGTATTTAGGTGATGCGTTGGGTTTTCTTAATTGATTTGATATCTTGTTCTCCCACGCAACTACATTATCCATCACTCGTGTCGGCACGTTTCTTTCATATATCACGTTTTAATTATGAGAATGTTATGAAATAATAAAGAACAAGAACAATATTGCAGAGAAAGAAATAGAGGAAATTCTTATTGAATTTTGGGATGATTTACAATGGGGTAAGACCCCTCTATTTATAGGAGAAGTTATGACTTTGTCACAAAGTAAAACTCTCCACAAGATAGACATTCACTCCAAATAGAATTATAGACATTCACTCCAAATAGAATTCTATTCTTAACACTCACCCTTGAATGTCTACTCAATAAGTAATGTGTCTCATTAAAACCTTAACTAAAATAAAACCCAAAAGGGGAAAAAAATCTAGAAAAGGAAAAAGAGTACACATATCTAATAATACGCTTTTTGGTTGCCTCGTTAAAAACCTCGCAAGGAAAACCCAGTGGGACAAAACCTCGTAAGGGAAAAAGAGTGCAACGCGCATTAACTCCCCCTGACGAGAGCATAAATTCACATCCTTAAGCCTTCGCATCCCAATCTTGTACATTTGTTTCTTGAAGGTTGACGTCGGTAGAGATTTGGTGAGCAAATCGGCCATATTATCACTTGAACGAATCCGTTGCACATTAATATCACCATTCTTTTGAAGATCATGTGTGAAAAATAACTTTGGTGAAATGTGCTTTGTCCTATCTCCTTTTATGAATCCTCCCTTCAATTGAGCTATGCATGTCGCATTGTCTTCATACAAAATAGTGGGTAACTTGTCACATTTCACACCACATTTATCTCGAATAAGATGTATTATAGACCTCAACCACACACACTCTCGACTTGCTTCATGAATAGCAATTATCTCGGCATGATTAGATGAAGTAGCCACAATTGATTGCTTAGTCGATCGCCAAGATATGGCAGTGCCTCCACAGGTAAACACATAACCTGTTTGAGATCGAGCCTTGTGTGGGTCGGATAAATACCCAGCATCAGCATAACCAACAAGATCGGGACTGCAATTATTGCTATAAAATAAGCCCATATCGGTAGTCCCTTTTAGATACCGCAATATGTGTTTGATCCCATTCCAATGTCTCCTTGTGGGAGCAGAGCTATATCTTGCTAAGACATTAACTGAAAAAGTTATGTCGGGCCTTGTAGTATTGGCAAGATACATTAGTGCACCAATTGCACTAAGATATGGTACTTCAGGACCAAGTAGCTCTTCATTCTCTTCTTGAGGTCGGAATGGATCTTTGTTCACATCAAGTGATCGAACAACCATCGGAGTACTTAATGGATGTGCTCCATCCATGTAAAACCATTTAAGTACCTTTTCTATGTAGGTAGATTGATGAACAAAAAATTTACGTTTGCCAAATGTTCAATTTGCAAACCAAGACATAATTTTGTCTTTCCGAGATCTTTCATCTCGAACTCCTTCTTTAAATAATCAATTGCCTTTTGGAGTTCTATAGGAGTTCCAATAAGGTTTATGTCATCAACATATACGGCAAGTACAACAAATTTCGATGTTGTTTTCTTTATGAAAACACATGGGCAAATGGCATCATTTATATAGCCTTCCTTTAATAAATACTCACTAAGACGATTATACCACATTCGTCCTGCTTGCTTTAGACCATACAAAGATCTTTGCAATTTGATTGAAAATATTTCCCGAGATTTTGAATTATTAGGCATTTTGAAGCCCTCGGGAATTTTCATGTATATCTCATTATCAAGTGAGCCGTAAAGGTAGGCGGTAACCACATCCATTAAATGCATGTCAAGTTTTTCATGGACAGCAAAACTAATGAGATAACAGAATGTGATAGCATCCATAACGGGTGAATATGTCTCTTCATAATCAACACCGGGCCATTTGTGAAAATCCTTGTGCAACAAGGCGTGCCTTATATCTTTGTACCTCATTTTTCTCATTTCTCTTGCGTACAAAGACCCATTTATAGCCAACAGGCTTAACACCATTAGGTGTTTGGACTACGGGCCCAAAAACTTCACGTTTTGCAAGTGAATTCAACTCTGATTGGATTGCTTCTTGCCATTTTGGCCAATCAAGTCTTTGTCGACATTCTCCAACAGATTGAGGTTCAAGATCCTCATTTTCTTGCATAATGTTGGATGCAACATTATATGCAAAGACATAATCCACCACTATATCCAATCGATTCAAATTTGTCTCAATATCGATTGGATTTATTGATAGTTCCTTATTTTCTTGAGTCTCGGGCTCAGTGGATTCCTCATGAATCTCGGAATTTATTAAGTCGTGGATTTCTTCATGAGATTCTTTCATAGTGTCATTTTGATCATTTATTTTCCTTTTTCTAGGATTTCGATCTTTGGAACCTAATGGTCCGCCACGTTTCATGCGTGCTTTTGACTCATTAGCTATGACACTAGAAGATTGTCCAATAGGGACATCAATACGGATTGGAACATTCTCCGCAGGGATATGTGATTTTGTTATCCTTTTTATATATGTAAATGCATCGGGCATTTGATTTGATATTCTCTGCAAATGAATAATCTTTTGTACCTCTTTTTCACAAATAGAGGCACGTGGATCAAGATGAGATAATGATGGATTTTTCCACAAAATTTCCCGTTTGGTTTCACCAACTTCTCCCCCTAATTTTGGGAAAGTCTCATCGAATCGACAGTCTGCAAATCGTGCAGTAAATAAATCTCCCGTTAATGGCTCGAGGTAGTGAATAATGGAGGGCGATTCAAACCCAACATATATTCCTAACCTTCTTTGCGGACCCATTTTGGTGCGATATGGCGGTGCTACAGGCACATATACTGCGCATCCAAAAATTCTTAAATGGGATATATTAGGTTCATGACCCAAAACTAATTGCAACGGGGAATATTTATGATAATTTGTCGGTTTGAGACGAACTAGCATTGCTGCATGCAAAATGGCGTGACCCCAAACAGAAGTAGGCAGCCTCGTTTTCATGAGTAACGGTCTTGCTATCAATTGCAGACGTTTAATTAAAGACTCTGCAAGACCATTTTGAGTGTGAACATGAGCTACGGGATGTTCCACTTTTATCCCAATTGATAAGCAATAATCATTAAATGCTTGGGATGAAAACTCAGCGGCATTATCAAGTCTAATAGACTTAATTGGATTATCAGGAAATTGTGCCCGTAATCGAATTATTTGTGCCATTAATTTTGCAAATGCGAGGTTGCGAGATGACAATAGGCACACATGGGACCATCTAGAGGATGCGTCTATCAAGACCATAAAATATCGGAACGACCCACTAGGTGGGTGAATAGGTCCACAAATGTCCCCTTGTATACGTTCCAAAACGCAAGGGACTCAATTCCAACCTTTGTTGGTGATGGTCTAATAATTAACTTGCCTTGATAACAAGAAGTGCAAGAAAATTCATCATTTAAAAGAATCTTTAAATTCTTTAATGGATGCCCATTTGAGTTTTCTATGATTCGTCTCATCATAATTGATCCAGGGTGTCCCAATCGATCATGCCAAAGTACAAAATTATTGGAATCGGTAACCTTTTGGTTTACAATAGAATGTGCCTCAATTGCACTAATTCTTGTCCAATACGGGCCACAAGACAAAGATGCGAACTTCTCAATAGCCCTTTTCTGGCCAGAGACATTTTTGGTAATGATGATATATTCAAGATTATTCTCATCTATTGTCTCAATATGATATCCATTTCTGCGGATATCTTTAAAACTCAACAAGTTCCTCTTGGACTTGGAGGAGAACATTGCATTCTCTATGATAAGTATTGTTCCCTTAGGCGGAGTTATAGTAGCTCTTCCAGAGCCTTCAATTAATTTACTACTACCAGAAATTGTAGTAACATCTGCCTTATACATACTTAAATGCGAGAAATATTTCTTCTCTTTGAGTATTGTATGTGTTGTACATGAATCAACTAAACAAATATTTTTATAATTGAACTTTAATCCAAATTTGCTTTGTGAGGTATCCATATTTGTTTGTATTTAAAATGAAATTATAGAATTTCAATAACATAAAAAATATATAAAGTGAAATACTTACTGAGAGTTTAGAAATCTTAAAAATAGCATAATTTTCTCCTTCTCTGTAATTCTCGGCTGCCGATGATCAATCATAAGCTTTTGATTTGAAAATCAACGTTTTGTGAGATTGTACCTAATCTTTCTCTTTTCCTTTACTGCCACCTATCAAGAAGCAAATACACAATCTATTAAAGTAGCAGTCATCATGTGCCATCAATTTCGTATGGAGCCATTTGTATAAAATTATTGAGTTCCAGCTTCCTTTAAATACTAAGATAATTTGTGGTAGAATCCCACAAGGAATTAGACGCATGAATAAGAAAGGCTTCAATCCCAAAGTTTCTACTCAATTTGTTAGAGTCTCGTGCTGATAACGTGTTATGAAATAATAAAGAACAAGAACAATATTGCAGAGAAAGAAATAGAGGAAATTCTTATTGAATTTTGGGATGATTTACAATGGGGTAAGACCCCTCTATTTATAGGAGAAGTTATGACTTTGTCACAAAGTAAAACTCTCCACAAGATAGATATTCACTCCAAATAGAATTATAGACATTCACTCCAAATAGAATTCTATTCTTAACAGAGAACTTATAGTTTATGTTTAAGAAATAATTTATAATCGTTTAAAGTATATGTATTTCATTTATATCATAAGTTCAAAAATATTTTTCTTTCTTAACTCCATACGCAATTTATATAAATTCATATAAAATATCCTAACTAGTTAATTTAATGCAAGATATTATCACTTCATTTAGGAAATACTTTATATTACTCGAATATTAGAAATAATTAAATTGAGTTTTGCAAAAACAAAAAAATATGTTGAATTTTGCTGGAAAGATAGTCTAAGCATACAAGTTTGAAGCTCCAACGCTAAGGTATTTTTTTTTATATATAAACTAGTAAATTTATTCGCGCTTCGCGCGATCTTAAATAATATAAATAGTACAACAACAACAACAACAACCCAGTATAATCCCACTTAGTGGGGTCTGGGGAGGGTAGTATGTACGCAGACCTTACCCCTACCCTTAGGGTAGAGAGGCTGTTTCCAAATAGACCCCCGGCATCCTTCCCTCCAAGAACTTCCCACCTTGCTCTTGGGAGACTCGAACTCACAACCTCTCGGTTGGAAGTGGGGTTGCTTACCATCAGAGCAACCCTCTTGTCTAAATAATATAAATAGTGATTTGTCAATATTCAAATATTAGAGTATTTTATTCTTCACCTCCGGAAAGATTAGATTTATCAATTTTGTTATGAATACTCAAATTTTTATTGTTACTCTAATTGAATATCTTCCAAATATGCAGAAGATACCTAACCAAATATATAAGGGAAAGATATATCAAAGAATAAAAAGAAGACTAAATTTAAATACGAGAATCACATTCTTTTTTGTAGTTCTCGTCAATAATATAATACTGTTTGCAGACTTGCAAATATTTACTTAGCTGGCTGCCCATTAGAGAACGGAAAGAAAAGAAAAGTCTATATTGAAACTTATATTTCATTATTATATTCAAAAACACATTTTAATGATTCTTTTTATTTTTCTATTTTAAATTAACCGATCTCAATGGTTTAATCCATGTTATTATTAACATCAATAGTATATTTCATTAACTCTTCATGACAAAAGACTTGGTTCTCTTTTGAATTTATAGAGAATATTAAAGAATTCAAATGTATAAAAGTTGACTTAATATAAACACTAAACTTATATAGTGCAAAAAATTTCTTTCTAATAATAATTACAGAAAAATTACATTAAAGTAAACATATCTAGTTTATCTATGCTACTAAAAAATAATAAATAGAAGTTTTTAAATTTTGAGTTACTATCTCTTCCTACCATAAACTGTAACACCAAAATGCATAGCTTTTTGCAGAAGTTCGTAAGATCTCATAATCTCAATTTAATCATTGAAAGATTTTGATATATCAATCACTAAAACTTCCTTCTATATTGGATGTATCCTCACAGAAAGAATGAGATTACAGATAACAACATATTAATCCTTACATCAATTCCTAGAAGCCTTCCCTCCTCCATCCAAGTTCACATATATACTGCAAAGTCATTCTTTCACTTTCCACTGCTGGCTGATATCCCTGTAAAAAGGAACCCCTAACACATTGGAATGTTTAGTGAAGTTAGTAAACCAAAAAATTTTTTTTTAAAATGAGGAATACAGTCAATGGAAGACAAAATGAAGAAGGTAGCAATCATCAATGATATAAGAGATTAAATGTATAATTTGATAGAAGAATCAGTATAACACTATAACTTAATATATATACTATATGTATTATTTTCGTATTTGTTCTCAAAAGCATTAAAATTTTCCAAATGAGCTTTCTGTATTTCCATCATGTGCAGTCATGCTATCTCTCTTATTTGTTTCTTTCAAGTAACTGAGGTCATTACAGTTATAGGATAAAATGGATGATAAAGTAGTAATTTTGATTCTGTTCATGCACAATTGCACATAAATACGAATAATCAAAGATGGGAATGAGTGCTTACTAGAAAAGGAGGGTATACTATAACGACCTGATAGGTCGTTTAGAATACTAGCCTTAATTTCAGTGTTCCAAGATCTTCCATAGCTTCATTTGATGTTTATCGATTTCCGTGCATGATCCGTATCATTTTTCGAAATCGTTTATGTAAAATTTTGAAAAAAATTAGATTCTTGACTTAAAAGAGGCTAGAGTTGACTACGCTCAATATTTTTGGTAAGCGATCCTAGATCGATATTTTGACTATTCTGGTAGGTTTGTATGATGTTTTTGAACTTCTATGTGCATTTGGTTGTGGTATGAGGTGATCTGAGCGTATTTCAGCGTATTATGTGAAAATTTTTAAAAATTAAGTTTTCAGGTTGGAATCCGGAGTTTTAACGATCGATTCTTGTTATTTGATATTATTTTGATGATTTGAAGTAGCTTGTATGAGGTTATTACACTTATGTGCATGTTTGGTTTGGGGCCCGAGGAGCTCTCCGGAAGGTTTGAATTGCTGATGCATGTTGTTGGTGTCTCAGGTCTGCAGGTCTCACATTTGCGATGACCAACTCGTAATTGTGAGTTCCGTTTTTGCGAAGTCGAACTCGCAAATGTGACATCTGGGGGAGGGCTGTTGACTTTATAAATGCGAAGACATGATTGCATTTGTGGACAGTGGATGGTCGCATTTGTGACCTTGGGGTCGCTTTTGTGACTTGGAACTGTGTGCTGGCAGCATTGCAAATGCGAAGCTTAGCTCGCATTTGCGATAAGGGGACTCCTCGCATTTGTAAGATTTTTGTCGCTTTTGCAACCTCTTAACACTTGATGCATTGGTTGCATTTGCGATTAGTGTGTCGTATTTGTGAACCAGTGTTCGCAAATGCAACATCTGTAGTTGTGTAAAAGAAGAAAAAATCAGGACTTAGCTCATTTTACATCATTTTTCAATCCTATGCTCTCTCAATGCGATTTTGAAGCACATTTTCTTCCCAAATTCATTGGTAAGCATCTCTAATTACTTTTCAATCAATTTCAATAACTTTTGAAACAAATCACATATTCAGGCTTAGAGGTGAATGGTAAATCAGTTTTGACCCGAATCTCAGATTTCGACCAAGCGGGCCCGAGGTTGGCTTTTAATGACCCTTAATAAATTATCAAAATTAAATCTATATTATTCGTGGGTAGTTTTTAAGCTTATTTTCAATTGTCTGATCTATAACTGGCTAGATGCGGGTTATTTGGAGACTTGTTCAAAAGGTAAAGCTGTGATTGATTGTTGATTTGGTTGCAGAGTGAGGTAAGTGCCATGGTTAAACTTGACTTTAGGTGTCTTGTCTTAACCTCGTTACCACCTCCTCGGGGTTAGGATCGACACTTACTTTACATTAGGCAAGTTGTACTCATACTACACTTCTGCACTTCTTGTGCAGATTTAGACATGGGTATCAATGAAGTCTCGAGAAGAACTTAGCGAATACCAGACAGTGACTCGAGGTAGAGCTACATCCCGTTCGCAGGCCTTAGAAGTCACTTTTCTATTTTATTATATTATTTTTATTTTATTTCGAGCAATGTTGTATTTCTTTTAAAACCTTATATTTTGTTGAATCTATACGCTCATGTACTTGTGACGCTAGATCTTGGGAGATGTTTATATTATGTTCGTGACCAGTACTAGTCTTTTATTGATTATACTTATCTTATATTATATGTTGTATTGTTGCTTGGCATACGATGTTAGGCTCCATCACAGCCCCGCGATTGGGATTTCGGATCGTGATAAATTGGTATCAGAGCATTAGGTTGCCTAGGGCACGAGTCATGAGCAAGCTTAGTAGAGTCTAGAGGATTGGTATGGAGGCACATGTACTTATCTTTTAGAGGCTATAAGGCTTTAGGAAATTTCACTTCTTTCGTGCTCTATCGTGCGATTTTATTCTATTATTGAGCTTGGATTATTATATTCATGTTATCTCACAAATGGTGAGGACATGCACAACATTCATAACAGGTCAGGAGCCGGAGTCCAAGTTGTTGCCACTACCAAGGTAGATGCCGGGGTCGAGGGGGAGCTAGAGGCAGAGGTAGAGCTCAGCCTAGAGCATGTGCAGCAATACCTATTGCAGAGCCACAGATCGAGCAGGAGGAAGAAGTCCCCGTTCATACTATGTCGGTTGGACAAGCTCAGGTCCCGGAGGGGTTTACTGCTACCCCGATACTTCAGGACATTCTAGTCTGCCTAGTAGGCCTTTTGGAGAGCGTGGCCTAGGACGGAGTACTTCCTATAGCACCAACCCTCTATCAGTCTGGGGGAGGACCCCAAACTCCCTCTCCTCACACATCATAGCAGATAGATCATGGATATCAAACTCCGGCAGTTCCAGCAGTTGGAGCAATTAGCCTATTCTAGCTACATAGTCCAAGGAGGGTCCGACGATGTCCTTAGAGGGACTGAAGAGGTTGGACAAAGTTCACCAACATATGATGGTACAACTTCTGAGGACCCATAAGATTTCTTGGACCGTTACCATGAGGTATTGCGCAACCTGGGCATATTGGATTCCAATGGGGTCGATTGTAGTATTTCAGGTGCATGGCTCAACCAAGAGGCGGTGGCAGGAGTATATTCAAGGCAGACCAGCAAGTTCACCTCCACTCAATTGAGATCATTTCTCATAGCTATTCTTGGAGAAGTTCATCCCTTTTACTATGAGAGAGGACTACCGCAACTAGTTTGAGCGCCTCCAGTAGGGTAGCATGACTATTACCCAGTTCTTGCCTAGATTTATATTGATCTATCATGCCATGTAGTTAGTTTGATCCCTACTAAGAGGGAGAGAGTGCGAAGATTTATTGATGACCTTATGGTATCTGGCTTTAGATGGCCAGAGGGACTAAGAATGACATTTCTTTCAACTGAGTTGTGGAGACAGCTAGGCGGATTGAGTGAATTCGTGGTCAGGGTAGAGAGACAATATTTGCAAATAGGCATCGTAATTTCAGTGGTTTCGGTGGTGCCTCATCTGAAGTCAGGGTTTCATTTGGTAGGGGCCATCCTCCCAGTTGATTCAGTCAGCACTTCAGGTTTCTTACGGTGCTTCAAGTAGTCGTGGTTCCTATGGGTCCCATTCTGAGGAGCTAGCAAGCCATCATACCTTGATGCTTGCAAACTGAAGTAAAAATGAGGGAGTTTCAAAGTTGGGAGAGTGGGGAAGGGAGAGGTCGTTTACTCTGAGAGCCTCAAAATTATTTTAACTTCTTGTTAACTATGCATCAAATACCCATGAAAGACCCTCTGATATCGCAATTGCGACCCCTTCTTCACAGTTGCAAAACACAAAAATTCAGCAGAGGTCGCAATTGTGACACTTTCTTCGATTTTGGGACGAATTAGAAGATCGCAGTTGCGAGTAATTTTTCGCAAATGCGATAAAAGAGGCCTGGGCCTAATTTTTCCTCATTGCCAATATCCCTACTTTTTGCCCCAAATACTATCAAACTTCATGCAACTTAGTAGATTGATAAAACACAATAGAATAAATTGTTTTAAACAAAAAAATTGAATAAGAAAATGAAAATTTTAAAGATAACTAAAAGCTTAAAAATGATAGGTTGCCTCCCACCAAGCGACGTATTTAACATTGTGGCACGATGAGAATCAACTTTATCACATATTTCGCCACTTGAATATATGAACTGGGCACATAACTTGAAATCAAGTTTGTGACCATGAGCGGCGGGGGGTGGTAAGCAGATGATTAAGCCACATGCAATTTGCTTCATTTTGCATTTCTTGGCTTTTATGTGAGGAATGTCATTTTACCTTCTTGTACTTTCATATTGTAAGATGTATGATCGTTGCCTCTCCTCTTTACAATCCCTCATTAACTCGTGTAGTTCTATTTCCATATCACCACACACTTTCAATATTGAGAAATGATTGGAATGTGACATCAAGCATCCAACTTGCGATTCTTTTCGGATTTTGACATTCTCTTTATCCCCCGAACTAGAGTCAAATTTAACTATTTTTTCAACTATAGCGGCTGACTCTAATTCCATGTTTTTCTTGGCATCACCAACAAGCATGGAGTCTATTGGCAGATTTTCAATTCTTGATTCCTCAAAAGAAATCTCACTTTCTTCCCAAAGTAGGACTTTTCTTGAGCTCTTTCCACATTCTCAAGTTGGTAGGCATAATGAGCCTCAACTAATGGTTTTATTTGTTCTTCCAAAGCGCGGATTGTCTCATCATTTTGATTTAGTGCTTGTTTTAAGTCTTCGAGTGCCAATTTGTGCTTCTACTCATTTTTAAGAATGGTCTCCAACATGAGACATTTTGAGCATTTGAGAATTCTTCTTGAATTGGATCAAGTGCCAAAGAAGGATTTTCGGCTTCAACCTCTAAATAAAGTTCTTGGCTATCATTCACTTTCGAGGCTTATTGGACTTTTAAAGCTTCAAGCATTTCTCTCATTTGTGAATTCAACCTTTCAAGCGCCAATCATTTTAGAGACTAGTTTCCAAAAGCTCCTCCAAGGTATTTTGCTCTTTGTTTCTTCCTTCAAGTAGGCATTCCATCATTAGCTTGAACTCTCCATTTTGACCATGCTCAATTTCTTTCACTTCCACATTTCTATACTTGTCGTCACAAAGTAGAATCATCATAGTGGGGGTTCGGGTAAGGAAGGACAAATAAGCACAATTAGTCCAATAACCATTTTGACCACCATACTTATCACAAATACTTCACTCATGGGTTTGAGATTATGTGCACAATTTACCCCCGGGAGAATTTAATAATTTTTCCAAGAGTGTGATCCTCCATAATAAGGATAAAGGTCATTAAAGTATGAATAACTACCATCCAACTAATTTTCATTACATGATGCCATTTTTCAAATTTTAGAACTAAGAAAATAAACAAGAAACAATCACGAAAATAACAAGAAAAATAATTAAAGATATGAAAAATAATTACACAAATATTCACAAATTTGGACCAAAGCACATATACTTACTTCTCAAACAACCTAAGTACGTCAAATTGTTCCCCGGCAATGGCACCAATTTTGTTGACATCCAAATACACTACTAAAAAGTAAATGGACACGGTCGTATGTAATATAATATACCCAACTATAAATCGGAGTCAAATCTCACAGAGAACAATATCTAGGCGATTAGTCCTGTAAGAGAATTATCGCTTATTATGCTAAGCCAAACACTTAGAAAGGTTTTGAGAAAATATTTATAACTAATTGCAAAAATATAAACTAATCTAGAAAGTAAGTAAAGTGATCAATATCTACAAGCATGGATGCAATGGGAATTACACCCAAGTGACGATTCAATGTATTTCAAGATTTTGCAAATATGAGCGAGTTTGTGTTTATTAGCCTCAGATAATAATTCTATATTAGTTTCTTTTGAAGACTAACAAGACTTTCTAATTGATTTATCCCTAAAAATTAAGAGATTAAGAGCACTCGATTATACCTACAAGTAGTTCAATCCTATCCCTTGGTAGAATCCATAAAATGAGGGTTGTTCTTGTTAATTAATCTTTTTCAAACATAATGATCTTTTCCAAAATTAATTTGAAGTTAACGGGCGTGTCCTAGGGTTAGCTAATCCATTTCAAAATATTAAAGAACAAGAATAATGAAAGAAACAATAACTCATTTCATAATAAATAATAATCATTTAATACATAAGCACAATAAGATATTTAATCCACACTTTAAATATAAATATTCTCATAAAGAAGATTCAAGTGCTGAAAAAAATATTACACACTTGAATATTCAATACAACGCAAGGTAATGAAGAGATGAACATAAATGGGTAAGAAATTCTCAACCAAAAGCTTCAAATCTTCAAGACCCAAGTGTGTGTGCAAGAACCCTAGCTCCAAAACTTTCTTCTCTAATCGAGATACTACAAATAAGCCAAAGATCTGCCACAGATGAGCTAGGTCGTGTATTAAAGGGTTTTGGACCAAAAGATATAAATTATATAACTGTCCAGTAAAGAGCGATATTCGCATTTGTGAGCGATGAAGAAGAAGAAGAAGATGGTGCTATAGAACATAAAGAGCACAAAGATTAAGCCTTCATACCTTGATGCTTGCAATTAGAAGTGAAAATGAGGGGGTTTCAAAGTTGGGAGAGTTAGGAAGGGGGAGGTCGTTTACTTTGAGAGCCTGAAATTTATTTTGACTTCTTATTAACTGTGCAACAAACACCCATAAAAGACCCTCTAATGTCGCAAATGGGACCCTTTCTTTGCAATTTCGAAACACAAAAATTCAGCAGAGGTCGCAATTGCGATGCTTTCTTCAGTTTTTTGGCGAATCAGAAGATCGCAATTGCGAGCAATTTTTCGCAAATGCAATAACAAAGTCCTGGGCCTGATTTTTCCTCATTGCTCAATCTCCCTACTTTTTTCCCCAAACACTTCCAAACATCCTGCAACTTGGTAGATTGATAAAAAATAATAGAATAAACCGTTCTAAATAGAACAAATTAATGAAAAAATGAATATTTTATAGATGACTAAAAGCTTGAAAATAATGGGTTGCCTCCTACCTAGCGTTGCATTTAACATAGTGGAACGACGCGAATCAACTTTACCACTTTTTTCGCTAATTGGAAGATATGAACTGGGCACCTAACTTGGAATCAAGTTTGTGACCATGAGTGGGTGATAAGTAGATGATCAAGCCACCTGTAATGTGCTTCATTTTGCATTTCTTGGCTTTCATGTGAGGTCCCTTTGCCTTCTTGTACCTTCAAATTATTAGTATATGACCCATGCCTCTCCTCTTCGCAATCTCTCCTTGACTCATGTAGTTGAATTCTAATATCACCACACAATTTCAATGTCGAGAAATGGTTGGAATGTGATATCAAGTATCCAAATTGCAATTCTTTCCGGACTTTGACATCCTCTTTAACCCCCAAACTAGAGTCAAATTCAACCATATTTCAACCACACCGATTGACTCTAATTCCATATTTTTTGGCATCGCCAACAAGCATGGAGTTGGTTGGCCATGTTTAATTCTTGATTCCTCAAAATAAATCTCACTTTCTTCCTCGAGGTTGGACTTTTCTTGAGCTCTTTCCAGACTCTCAAGTTGATAGGCATAATGAGCCTCAACCAATGATTTCATTTTTTCTTCCAAAGTGCGGATAGTCTCATCATTTTGATTTAGTGCTTGTTTTAAGTCCTCAAGTACCAAGTTTTGCTTCTCCTCATTTTCAAGAATGGCCTCCAACATGAGCATTAACCTCTCGTTTTGAGCATTTGAGTCATTGAATTTGATCAAGTGCCAAAGAAGAATTTTCGGCTTCAACCTATAAGGAAGGTTCTTGGCTATCATTCACTACTGAGGATTTTTGGACCTCTAAAGCTTCATACATCTCTCCCATTTGTGAATTCAACCTTTCAGTGCCAAATCATTTTGGAAACTAGTTTCCTAAAGATCCTCCAAGTCATTTTGCTCTTTGTTTTTTCCTTCAAGCATGTATCATAATGAACTTGAACTTTCCATTTTGACCATGCTCAATTTCTTTCACTTTCATATTCCAATACTTGTCATCACAAAATGTAGAATCATCATAGTGGGGGTTCGGGGAAGGGTAGGACAAATAAGCACAACTAGTCGAATGCCCATTTTGACCATCACACTTATCACAAATACTCCACTCATGGGTTTGAGATAGGTGCACAGTCCGCCCCCGGAAGAGTTTAAATAATTTTTCCAAGAGTGTGATCTTTCACAACAAGGACAAGGGTCATCAAAGTATGAACAGATACCATACGACCAATTTTCATTACATGGCGCCATTTTTCAAATTTCAAAAATAAGAAAATAAACATGAAACAATCAAGAAAATAACAAGAAAAATAAACAAAGATAAGAAAACTAATTATATAAATATTCACAAGTTTGGACCAAATTACGTACTCTTACTTCTCAAACAACCTAAGTACGCCAAATTGTCCCCGACAACGAGGCCAATTTTGATGACGTCTAAACCCACTACTAAAATATAATTGGATAGGGTCGCATGTAATATAATATATACTATGAGTCAGGTTCGAATCCCACAAAGAATAATATGTAGGCGATTAGGCGTGTAAGTGAATTTTCGTTTATTATGCTAAGTTAAACACTTAGAAAGGTTTTGAGCAAATATTCATAACTAATTTGCAAAAATACAAACTAATCTCGGAAGAAAGTAAAATGAGCGATGTATACAAGCATGGATGCAATGGGAATTACATTCAAGTAACGAATATACTTAATTTTACAAATATGAGAGAGTTTGTGTTAATTAGCCTCGGATGATGCCCTAAAACATTTAAGAGACTAAGAGCACTCGATTCTAGCTATAAGTAGTTCAATCCTATCCCTAGGTAGAATCTATAAAATGGGGGTCAATGCCTCAAGTTCTTGTTAATTAATCTTTTTCAACCCCAAATTAGCTTTTCCAAAATGAATACCTAGTCTCTAAGATAGGTAAGCCTAACACTTACTGAATTAAAACATGTTTCAACCAAACAACTATTAAACATAAAACATAAAATTTTAAATAAAGCCGACAATCCCAAGTAGATATACAACATCCCAACACCGGTAGTATAGGTTATAAGCTCTATTGATTTTACTATAAAATCTCTAAGTACAACGTTCCGAAATAGAAATAGACAGTACAAAGTAAACTTCAGAAGGTAACTCTGAGGCATGCGAACGCAACAACATTTATACCTTGAAATATGCACAACGGTACTCTAACAACCTTCTTATGATCAACACACCCCGAGGTACCTGGACCTGCACAAAAATGTGCAGCAAGCATATCCTGAGTACGCCACAGTGGTATCCATAAGTATCAAGATAACCTCGGTGGAGTAGTGATGAGAAACAGTCAAGACACCTACTAGACATAATAACTTTTACAAATATGAATGTAAAACTAACGGGGAACAATATAAAGCTAAAATGGTAAGGATAATGTTATAATTCTTGCAATAAAAACTAGAAATAACAATTAACAACAAGGAGCAAATAGGTAATAAGGTAAGCAGAATACAGTTGAAGTTCGGTGAAACCAAGTAACAACCCAATAAAAACAACCGCTTTCACACAAGGTTTATACAAGAATTTCCCGAGGTGCCACACCTCATAATCACAATACGGGTCCCAAGTTATGAACCCTAATCACTTGGCATCTTGTGCCCACATTACAAATCACAACCGCATGGGCGACTCACGTGCTGCATGGACAACTCAGATGTCAATACTATTAATACCTCATATCTGCATGGACAACTCACATAATAAGAGAGTAACAATATCTCATTTCCGCACGGACAACTCATGTACTAGAAGTAACAATATCTTATACGCGGGAATAGATAACTCACATGCTAATGGTGCAACCCAAACACAAAAGACAAGCATTCCAAAATATATGTAAATGATCAATAAACATCATGGTTCATCTTCTTGGATTGATCAGTGACTAATTACGGTGTATGCTTGTGCAAGTGTTCTATCACAGCTTAAGATCACAGACAACGAATGGCACATAGGAAACAACATAATAAAAATGTAAAATGCATGACTCACAAAAGGTAGGCACACCACTATAAAAATATCATCAATAATAATGCTCGCAAGCCATCACAAATTCATCAGAAATTATACATGTCATAGCCCCCTTGTCTCACCTAAATGGCCGCTTTATGTCATCATACATGCATAATAATATTCCCACCTTGTCTTTCCACATGCACAAACCTACATATGTAGCCCACCTTGTCACGCTGCATGTTCAAAAATCAATTATAATAATAGCACGAATAAGTCACGTGCGAACACCCCGACAAATCCTCTCAACAATATCACGTGTACCAAAAACATAACAACACAATATAACAACTCGCACCACATGTGCCCATACACCACAACAACTATTCCTATACCACAACACACATATCTCTCGGCTCAACAACACTGAGTATAACAACAACTATAATAACACGGGAGTACGACAAATAAATCAACACCAGAATTACAAAAACACAGTGAAACAAAAAAATGATCTTACGATGAAAGACATAACAAGTAATAATAGCATCAAATAAGAATAACTCAATAATAAGAGAGATAATATGTCACAACAATAGCAATTCAGAATAACTCAACAATAAAAGAGATATTATGTAACAATAATTTCAAATAAGGAAGAATCACAATAGAAGAGATAACATGTGACAATGACTCCAAATAAGGATAAGTCACAATACAAGAGATAACATGTAACAATGAAGGAGGCAGCAACTTCAATTAAAGCATATTGGCAATAAAGGATAGAACATGAACGAATCAACTGCAAATAAAGCATGCGAGTGAAAATTTAACAATGGAGGATTTGATATAATAAGACAACTTCATTTTAATGTATATAAAAATCCTAATAGTCTAAACCAGTCAAATTTTCCACATATTACACACTCATCACCTCGAGTACATGTCTTTCACGTAGTTTAAATAGTACAAATAAACCAAAATCTATGGGGTAGCTTCCCCACACAATGTTAGGCAAGATACTTACCTCAAAGCCTTCAATCAATACTCTTAAATAGCTTTTCCTTTATAATTCACCTCCGTTATGCTCAAATCTAACCAAAATTGACTTAATAACATCAAATAATGCAAGAAAAATCATTTCCAATAAATAAAGCTATGACATATACACAATTCCTCAAAAGTCAACCCTAGGCTTGACCTGTCAAAACCCGGGTCCAAGGGTAGATTCTGACTACCCATAACCCCATGAGTCCGTATATGTCTTTTATTTCATAATCCAAGTCTAAATCGACTCTCACAACTCAAATTCTCATTTTTCAAAACATAGACAATGTTTCCCAAAATTTCATTTTGATTCTCATAATTTTGATGTTAAAATTCACATATAATCATGTGGAATAGTTGGAAATTGAACAAAATACTCACCCAATGATTGTAGAAGACAATCCCTCTTCAAAATCACCTCTTACCGAGTCTAGGGTTCCAAAATACGAAAATGAGACCAAATTCCCTTCCCTGAGCTTTTATGTCCAGTCGCAGGTGTCGCAAATACGAACCATGCAAATGCGAGGAATTGATCGCAAAAGCGAAGCCCCTTACACCCCTGATGTCATCGCAATTGTGATGAATAGCTAGAAATTGCAAACATGGGACACTTCGCAAGTGTGACACCCAGGATTGTAAATTCAAATAAGCTCACCCAGGCCCCCCATTGCAAATGCGAACACTTCGCAAATGCGAACCTAGCAGACCCCTAGCCAAATCTCGCAATTGCGATCAATATCTCACAAATGCGAGATCTGAAGCACCTGTGCAAAAACCAGCAATGCTAGAATCCTTCCAGACACTCCGATATACATCCGAAACTCACCTGCATCCTCAAAGATCCAAACCAAACATCAATATAAGTCCAAAAATATAACACAAACTTGCTCGCGCGATCAAATCATCAAAATAACATCTAAAACCATGAGCCGCACCTCAAAACACATGAATTCAACTTGAAACTCAAGAACTACTAAAAACACAACCACACATCTGATTCCTATCAGATCAATTCAGAATGATGCCAAACTTTACGGATAAGTTCCAAATGAAGAAAAAGGACCTATTTCAAGTCCCGAAACATAAATCCAAACATGATAGCTATGAGGTCAACCTATGGTCAAACTTATCAAAATTCTAAGCCTTCAAATTGTCAACTTTCGGCATAACAACACAGATCAAACTACAGACCTCTGAATTCGATTCGGGCATACCCCCAAGTATAAAATTACGATATGAATCTATCGAAGCCATCAAAATAGCATTCCGGGGTCATTTTCACAAAAGTCAAACCTCAGATAAAATTTCCATCTTAAGCTTCTAAAATGAGGATCACTCATCAAAATAGATCCTGAAACCTCCAAAAATTAAATCTGATTATGCATACAAGTCACAATACACAATATGCAGCAACGCAAGACCTCAAACCACTGGACGGAACCTTAAATTTCAAAATGACTGGTCGGGTTATTACATCTAAGAGCATCATAGGAACTCACTCGCATGATTAAAACACCAAAATAATATCTAGAACTACGAATCAGACATCAAAATGCATGAATTTCTAAGAAAAGTTCAAGAACCTCTGGAATTGTAACCAAGTATCTGAATGACTGAATCATGTCAAATCAACTCCAAATGACATCAATTTTGCAAACAAGTTCAAAATAGCATAACACACCTATTATAAATCTCAAAAAAAAAAAAATTCTAAACCCGATAGCCAAAAGTCAACCTACAGCAAATGTGGGAAGGCTTCTAAACCTCAAATTGTTAACTTTCGGCAAAACAACACAAATCAACCTACGGGCCTCCAAATTCGATTCTGGATATACAAACAAGTACAAAATCAAGATATGAACCTATAGGAACCATCAAAACACTATTTTGTGGTCATTTTCACAAAAGTTAAGGTTTGGTCAACACTTTGAGCCTAGGCTTCTAAGCCATGAACCAAAAGGCTTAAATCAACCCAAAACCTAACCGGAACGAAATTAATCGACCTCGAAAGTCATAAGACCACAAATACATATGTGTGAAGCATCAAAAAAGGAAAAGGGAAACAAATACACAAAACGACCGGTCAGGTTTTATTACATTCTCGCCCTCTTAAAACAAATGTTCATCCTCAAATATGCAAATAGACATACCTGAAGTGATAAAAAGTTGAGGATAACGACATCCAAGTCGCCTCCTTGACCGGATGAACCCTCTAATGAACCTTTATTAAAGCAATATTATATTGATATCAATTTTCGAACCTGTCTGTCCAAGATAGCCACCGACTTCTTAGCATAAGCCAAATCCTTGTCCAATTGGGACTGAGCTGAAATCTAATACATAGGAGGGATCGCTATAATACTTCTGGATTATAGAAACATAGAACATCAGGTGGACTGCCGATAGGCTAGGTGGAACTACAAGCTTCTAGGCCACTTTACCATTTCTCAAAATCTCAAAAGAACCAATAAACCTAGGGCTCAACTTGCCCTTCTTCCCGAACCTCATCACACCCTTTATGGGTGAAACCCAGAGTAAAACCCTCTCTCCCTCCATAAATTCTACATCATGAGCTATCCACTCAGCATAACTCTTCTGTCTGTACTATGCTTTACAAAGCCGATCTTGGAATAACTTGACTTTCTCTAAGGCATCCCAAACCAAATCAGTGCCTAACAGCCTAGCCTAATCCGGCTCAAACCAACCAATTGGAGAACAACACTGTTTCTCATATAGGGCCTCATAAGGAGCCATCTGAATACTTCATGGTAGCTATTATTGTGGGCGAACTCCACAAACGGAAAGAACTGATCCCAAAAACTCCCAAAATATATAAGACAGGCACGAAGCATATCCTCTAAGATTTGAATGGTATGCTCTAACTGCCCGTCTATCTGGGGGTGAAATGTTGTTCTTGGCTCAACCTGAGAGCCTAACTCACGCTGCTTAGCTCTCTAGAAACGTGATGTTAAATGTGTGTCTCGATATCGGAGATAATGGATATCAGTAACCATAAAGACGAACAATCTCTCGAATATAGATCTGAGCTAACTGCTCCAATGAATAGGTAGTCACCATCAGGATGAAATACATCGACTAGGTAAGCCTATCCATAATAATCCATACAACATCAAATTTCTTCAAAATCAGTGGGAGGATAACAATGAAATCCAAGGTAACACGCTCCTATTTCCACTCGGAGTATCAAGTCTCTAAAGCATGCTGCCCGACCTCCAATGATCATACTTTACCCACTGACAGTTCAAATATCGAGTTTCATTCGTTATTCTTCTTAACTAGTATTATTGCCTCAAATCGTAATACATTTTAGAGGCACCTGGATAAATGGACTATCGTAAACTGTGGGCCTTCTCAAGGATCAAATCATGCAAACCATTCACATTAGGCATACATAACTAGCCCTACATCCTCAACACCCCGTCATCTCCGGTAGAAACATCCTTGGCATCATCGTATTGCACTATGTCCCTAAGGACAATCAAATAAGGGTTGTCATACTAACGATCTCTAATGCGCTCACATAAGGAAGACCGAGAAACTACGCAAGCTAGAACCCAGCTAGGCTCTGATACATCTAATCTCATAAACAGATTCGCTAATGCTTGAACATCTAATGCAAATGGTATCCCCCCTAATTGGAATATACACAAGGCTACCCATACTCTCTACCTTCCTATTCAAGGCATCGACTACCATATTAGCCTTCTCGAGATGATACAAGATAGTGATATTATAATCTTTTAACACCTCTAACCGCTTCTGCTATCTCAAATTTAGATCCTTCTGTTTAAACAAGTGTTATAGACACCGATGATCTGTGAATACCTAGCAAGATATGTCGTAGAGATAGTGCCTCTAAATCTTCAATGCATGAACAATATCTGCCAACTCTAGATCATGAATGGGGTAGTTCTTCTCAAGGGTCTTCAACTAGCGTGAAACATAAGCAACACCCTACCCTCCTGCATCAAGACACACCCAATACCAATCTACAAAGCATTACAATAAATCAAATATGATTCTGATACTGAAGGAAAAACCAGGACTGGAGCTGTGGTTAAGGTAGTCTTGAGATTATGAAAGCTCCCGTCACACTCATTGGACCACCTGAATGGAGCAACCTTCTAGGTCAATCTGGTTAACGGTGTAGTAATGGATGAAAAAACCCTCTACGAAGCAACGATAATATCCAGTCAAATCTTCGTAGCTGAAGACAGTCTAGGCCAACTCTGAACTGCCTCAATATTCTTCGGATCTACCTTGATCCGCTCACAAGACACCATATGACCCAAAAACGCCATCGAATCAAGCCAAAATTCACACTTGGAGAATTTTACATATAACTTCTTCTTTCTCAAGGTTTGGAGACCGATCCTCAAATGTTGCTCATGATCCTCCCGACTATGGGAGCACACCAAGATATCATTAATAAACACAATGACGAATGAGTCAAGATATGGATAGAATACACTGTTCATCAGAGGCATAAATATTGTTGGGGCATTGGTCAGCCCCAATGACATCACCAAGAACTTATAGTGACCATACCGAGTCCTGAAAGCAGTCTTTGGGATATCCGAGTCACGAATCTTCAGCTGACGATACCATGACCTCAGATCAAACTTTGAGAACACTCTAGCACCCTCTAGCTGGTAAAATATGTCATTAATGCGTGGTAATGGACACTTTTTTTTGGTTGTGACTTTGTTTAGCTACCTATAATAAATGCACATTCATATACAATTGTCTTTCTTCTTCATAAAAAAAATGAAGCACCCCAAGGCGAGACACTCGGCTTGATAAAACCCTTGTCAAGCAATTTCTAAACCTTATCTTTCAACTCTTTCAATGCCATAGGTGTCATACGATATGGAGGAATAGAAATGGGTTGATGTCCGGTAACAGGTCAATACCAAAATCGATATACTTATTGGGTGGCATGCCTAGTAGGTCTGCTAGAAACACATATAGGAAATCTCTCACTATCGAAACTGACTCAACTATATGAGTATTAGCACTGACATGTCTTACAAAGGCTAGATATGCTTTACACCCCTTCTCAACCATCCGATGTGCCTTAAGGAAGGATAGCGTGGGAACCAGGCATAGCTAATGTCACAGTCTTGGCCTGTAAATATAGAATAGCGTGACAGGACAACAACTAATCCATGACTAAGATCACATCAAAGTCTACCATATCAAGTAACAATGGACCAATTCTGGTCTCAAAACCACTAATAACAACTAAACACGACCGATATACACTGTCCACAACAATAAAATCTCCCACAGGCATGGACACATATATAGGAGAACTCAAAGAATCATGAGATATATCCAAATATAGAGCAAAGTAATATGACACATATGAATAAGTGGATCCCAGATCAATAAGACTGATGCATCTATATGAAAAACCATAACCATACTTGTGATAACAACATCTTATAGAATCACCTCTGTCCTACCAGTAAAAGCTAAATACAAGCATGGCCTCCCCCTAGCTGGCTGTGCAGGTAGAGCAGCAACTGGAGAAGCAAGTATGACCTAAGAAACCTGTGGACCCTGTGGAATCTGTGGAGCCTGAGTAGTTGGTGCACACTTCATGCATTTGGGGTAATCCCTTACCATATGTCTAGTATCGCGACAATCAAAACAAGCTTTCGGTGGGCGTGGACATCGAAACTGACCTTGACCTGGTCGGATAGATATATCGCTGAAGGCACCCCGTGCAGGAGATGAACTAGAAAGTGGCTGAGCAAAATGGGTAACCTGGGACCTCGGAATAGTAGGAGCACCGCTAGTAGCTAGAACTGATAAATAAACTGGGTGACTCATATAGCCTCTACCACGACGGGCTGTAACCGAAGCACGGGCACAAATATGTCCTCCCGAATCTCGAGGCCACTTAGCCTCCTTGTCCTCTCTCTCATGGCCATGCATAGCCGCCAACCTCCATGCGATCTCTACCACCCGCTGATACAGATTATCCGTCTCCAACTATCAATCCATGCTTAATCTAATACCATAGTTGAGCGCCTCGATAAATTTGCGAACTCGCTTTCTAATTGTAGAAACCGAGGTAGGTGCATGTCGGGACAACGCACTAAATCTGATAGCATACTTTGACACTAACATAGCCCCCTAACGCATCTTCTTAAACTCGGTGTGCCATGAATTACGAAGGTCTGGGGAAAAAATTCGCAAGAACATCACTGAAAACTAATCTAAAGTGAGTGAGACTGCACCAGTTAGCCTACCCTCCTCGTAAGCCTGCCACCACCGGTACGCTGCTACTGGCAGCTGAAATGTAGTAAAAGAGGCTCCACTCACCTTCACAATACGATGATACTTCTCTAGAAAACCCTGCGCATCCTCAGTAGCCATTCCACTGAAAGTAGGAGGGCCATACTTTTTGAACCTTTAATGTCTTCTCTACTCCTCCTCAGATGCCCCTATCCTAACCTCATGCTGAACTGGTATAATGAGTTATGCTCGTATGACACCCAGGACCTGATCAATATGGACCCGGTTCTCTAGAGTACAAGCCGCGGGAGTCCAAGCTCCGCCCCCAGCTTGAGATGTTGCTAGTGCAAGGGGAATCAATCTCACCTAAGCTAGAGTGCTGAACATGCTCAAACACTGTGCTAGGGTCTCCTGAAGTCCAGGGGGAAGGAACATGTGCCTTGGGTTCCTGTACCCCAACTAGATCTATTGGTGGCTCCTCAGTTAATATGACAGGTGCTCTGGATACAACACGTGCCCCTCATCGGCCTCAACCCCATCCGTGGCCTCTCGTACCTCTAACAGGAGGTATGGGTGTCTGATTATCAGATCCAGCAGTGCGTGTCCTTGCTATCTGTGAGAGAAGAGAAGAAAAAGATTAAGATTTTGAAGTCAACCAATTCACACATTAAGGAATCAAAAAAATTAAATTTCCTAATAGTTCTGTAGCCCCTCTAAGATAAGTACATACGTCCATGTACCGATCCGCAAGACTCTACTAAACTTGCTTATGAGTCGAAAGACCTATGAACCTAGAGCTCTTATACCAAATTGTCATGACCCCAAATTTCCACCTTAGGGTGTCGTGATGGCACCTAGTCTCTAAGACTAGGTAAGCCTAACATGCATTGAGAAATACCACAAATAATAACTTTAAAGCTATTAAAATATCATAACAGAACCCAAATGGTACAACTGTTAAAAACTCCCCAAAACCTGGTGGAACCGAGTCATAAGCTCTACAAGAATGTACTAATAGTCTCGAAGTACAATATTGTTTTGGAACATGAAATAAACAGTAGAACATCTAAATGTAGAAGGTGACTTCGAGGCCTGTGAATGTTAAGTATGTGTACCTTGAAGTCTCTAAAAGTAGTTAGTCAATCACTAGCATCCGACACAGGCAGATATATCTGGATCTGCACAAAAATATACATAAGCATAATATGAGTACAGGACAATGGTACGTAGTAAATATCAATCCTAACCTCGGTAGATTAGTGACGAGATCAGGTCAAGATACCTACTAGGATAAAATAAACTAAATAGAGTATAGAATAGTCTAATAATGAAAAGCGAGGAAATAAATGACAAGTAAACAGTTCAATAATGTAAGCTAACAACGGAAATTTAAGTGGCAAAGGAAACAAGTAGTGAACACATGATGAAACAACAAGTAGTCAAACACAGATAATTACAAGTAAGAAATGGAGAAAACAACAAGGGTTGTTCAAACAACAAACCTCTTCAACGTAGGATGTACAACAAGAATCACAACCGAGGCACCACGCCTCATATTCATATTTTATAATTTCAATCACAATCTTTCCTTATATCACCATGTGAGCCTTGAATTTATTTTTAAAAATATTTTTTCAAAATAGCTACACACGTTTTAGCCCTCTTATCTCACCCCGTGGCTTCAAGTAATTCCCTTACTAGCAATACACGTATAAATCCCATCTTATCTCACCGCATGCGTATCAATCCTTATCCTTATACTGCCGCATTCATATCAGTATCACAATATAATAATCACCTCGCACGATATGTGCACATATGCCACAAGACTTGCCTAATTAACAATACCGATGTATCAAAACATATAGCCCATGGCTCAATCACAGTGTGTACAAAATCTCAATTATGAATAACATGTATGAGGAATACTCAACAAGGGAGATATCTTAACAATTAAAAATTTTAACGCCAATGTGATAATGGCTTTCACAATTTTAACACCAATAACCTATCATCCTATCATGAAGATATTCAATGAAACTACAACTTCAAATAAGAGTAATTCAACAAGAAAAGGTAACAAGACAATAAGAGAGGTAGCAACTTTAACAAAAGCATATAAGAGCAATTACAACAACAAAGGAGTAGAACATATGCTAACAAAGTCAATTAGGGCATGTGAGAGTGAATTTAACAGTGAAAGATGTAACATGTTATAACAAATTTAATTAAATGCATGTGGGAAGTCTAAAAGTTCGGTCAAAATACCACATAAAATCCGTGTACACGTCTGTATAGCACAAATAACACAACCAACCCAAACCCTAAGGGATAGTTCCCCCACACAAAGTTGGACAAGATACTTACCTCAACAAGGCCAAATCAACCCTCAGAAATAGCTTGTCCCCTAAAAATTTGCCTCCACATTGTTCGAATCTAATAAAAAATGACTTAATAATATCAAAAAATGCAAGAGAAATCATTTACAATATATAAAGCTATGATCTTTACATATTTCTCAAAAAGTCAACAAAAGTCAACCCCGAGTTAGCTCGGTCAAAACTCAGTCCAAGAGTAGATTCCGACTACTCATAACCCCACGAGTCCATATATGTATTTTGTTTTCAAATCCGAGTCCAAATCGACTCTCAAAATCCAAATGTTCATTTTTTATAACTTTGATAAAATCCCTAAATTTCCTCTTTGATTCTCATAAATTTGATTTTCAATATAAGATATAATCATAAAATATAGTTAAAAATTGATTAGAATCACTTATCCAATATTTGTAGATGAATTTCCTCTCTAAATTGCCTCCTACCGAGTCTAAGGTTCTAAAATATGAAAAATGAGACTAAAATACCGACTTTTCTAACTTTTGTTAAGTTACAGATGTCAAAATTGCAACACAGGGTTCGCAATTACGAAGAAAAGCTCGCAATTGCGACTACTAACACACTAAGGAAATGTTGCAATTGCGAGTGTGTCCAACTCGCAAATGTGAGAAAACAGTCGCAAATGTGAACTAGCCTACCTAACACAGACTTCGCAAATACGAATAAGGTATCGTAATTGCGATACTAAGCCTCCCCTGCCATGTTCGCAATTGCGATGTTGGTGCTCGCAATTGCGATAGCTGCAGCACCAACATAATAACAACCTTTTTTTAGTCCAAAACTATTACGCAACACGTCTGAAACTCATCCGAGCCCTCGAGGATCCAAATCAAATATTCACACAAGTTTAAAAATATCATAAGAATTCGGCCGCACGATCAAAATATAAAATAATATTTATAACCACAAATTGGATATCAAAACGCATGTATTTCAAAGAAAAGTTCAAGAACCTTTAGAATAAAAACCAAGCGTCAAAATCCTATTAAAGCAACTCCAAATGACACCAAATTTTGCAGATAAGTTCTAGATAGAATAATTGACCTATTCTTAGTCCCCAAGCTAAATTCTGAACTCTATAGTCAAAAGTCAACCTACGGTCAAACTCGGGAAGGCTTCTAAACCTCAAATTGCCAACTTTCGGCAAAACAACATAAATCAACCTACAGATCTCCGAATTCGATTCCAGGCATACACCCAAGTTCAAAATCATGATACGAAACTATCGGATCCATCAAAAAATCGTTCCGTTGTTGATTTCACAAAAGACAAAGTTTGGTCAACACTTTCAATCTAGGGTTCAAATCAACCCAAAACTTACCCGGAACAAAACTTATCAAACCCCCAGGTCATAAGACCACAAATATACATGTGTGAAGCATAAAAAAGGGAAACGAGTACAAATAAACAAAATGATCGATTGGGTCGTAGCACTTAAATTCACTTTTATCTCTTTAGTTGATAGTTTTCACTACTTTCTAGAATTTATTAGTTAAGTAGTTTAAAATAAAAATTACAATCTTTATCACTAGAAAATTGTTTGAATTTGAATTTCGTAGCGATATTGAACAATTATATATAAACCTTAATTCTCTGCGGGATTTGACTAAGCCATTAGCAGTTACGGCTTATCATTTTTAGGATTAAAGTTGAGCGTGATCAGCGATTTTATCAAATCAAAACAACAACAACAACAACAACAACAACAACAACAACAACAACAACAACAATAACAACAACAACAACAACAACAGCAACGGCAACAACAACAATCCGGTATAATCCTACTTAGTGGAGTCTGGGGAGGGTAGTATGTACGCAGACTTTGCCCCTATCCTGGGGTGGAGAGGCTGTTTCCAAATAGACACTCGACATCCTTTCCTCCAAGAACTTCCCACCTTGCTCTTGGGATACTCGACCTCACAACCTCTTGGTTGAAAGTGGTGATTGCTTACTATCATAGCAACCCTCTTGTCTTATCAAATCAAAAATCAAAGGAAAATTGCTTCAATAAGGTCCAACTCTCATTGTCTATTTTAATTTTTGTTTCCATCCATATGCTTATTCCTAATATGTGAATGTTTTCTGTGTTGGTTCATTATTTTTCTTGATAAGAAGGTATATTCAAGTCTTTTTCAGTGTTGTCGCCGATTGGGGTTCACTTTGAGAAAGAAGTGAAAAGATGGAAACAAATGACTATTTGGGTGATTTTACGAAGGCCAGCATTTTGCCCCAGATTTATCATTTTGTTTAACTTCAGCATTTTTTTTCATAAATTCGAGAACAAAAAATTATACTTTACTTGTAAAAAAGGCAAAATCCATCATATTATGTTGAATTTTTCATGTTTCAACTAAGGATATATTTGTTTAGATTTTATTTTTCCCATTAAATAGTAACTATTTATCAATTAATTTAAAAATATTGACTAATTTTTAATGCAAAAAATGTAACCAAAGGCTTGTACTTAAAATATTTTTATGCATCCCTAACAAAAGCAAATGTGCATTATCACAGTCAATACATTTTGTATTTGAATTCTCACTGAGATAAGAAAGTAAATGTAGCTAAAGAAAATGAAGTACAAATATGCTTATTCAACTAGTGACCCATGGATTTGGTTATTTTGTATTTTCTTTGATCAATCGGTAATAAAATGGGAACACTTGGCGATGAATGACACAGGACTTGACTGAAACACAAGGGTTGTGTAAACTGAGCACTCTGTACACCTATCCCAAACTTAAGAGAGACAAGGGTCTCTTTTCTTGGAAGGAATGATGTCGGAGGTCTATTTGGAAACAGCTTCTCTACCCCAGGGTAGAGATAACGTTTGCGTACATACCATCTCAAGACCCCACTAAGTGAGATTATATTGGGTTGTTGTTATTGTTGGTAATCTAGTTCAAAACCAAAAAATCAAAGAAACAAAGAAATGTTAGTTTAATAAAATAAAATATTAAATTATTTCCGAGCCCACAATTGTTTGTGTGTCCTTAAGAAATTTAATCCCCTCATCATTGTCCAAAGTTATGGATTACTTCCTCCCAGGATAGAACGGAAAAACTATTCCGTAATACTGGCAATCGAAATTATAGAACTTGAGAGAACTCAACAAACGGAACAAATCACATTTGACACTTTATTTATTTGGAAAAAATAATGCAATAAGGTAGGAAAGAGGGGAGAAGTTTCTTAGATTTTTCATATCTGAAAAATGAGGCTAAGCCTCTAAATTTATAGACAATGAAAGGGTGAAATGAAGAGGTACAATTCAAAAGGTGTCTCTTCCATTTTCGTTCATAAAACCTAAGAATCCCCCCACATGAATGGGGAATGGAAATATGTTTAAAAAACATGCAAAAAACTTATGTGATTCGCAATTAAGAATTAATAACATCTGGATAAGTAGGTTTTCCTTTGAACTTTTCGTAGTGAACATGTGCCGGATATACTCGATCAATTGGTAGATTTGATATATTTGAACCGTCGAACTTTAGTGTATACCTAAACTACCATAAGTCACACAATCAACCATTAACCATCTTTGGTTCTCAAATTATTGTGTTCGTTTCAGTCATGAACACCACCTGGTTTCATAAGTGCACAGAGAATTGACCTTACAAAACTCTCCTTGAAGCGGCTAACACTTCATACTTACATAAGTGATTCCTAAACATGTTATCCCGTAGATACACTATTTGATATACCCTGTACCAAACTTAGAAACCATAAAAAATCCTTAACGCTTTGTCCTTGGTACTGAACATTGTCTCAACACGAGAACGAACCAATTTTTTTTTTTAATTTGACAATGCTGAACCGTCAATAATGACATTGTTTGAGCTCCTTGAACCTAGATCTTGGGATCTCCAATATTCTAGGTAGAGTTACCACCACAACGACTTGTCCTCGACTATAGTTTGTTCCCCTCGATGACCGTCCATCTACCTCTCTAGTTAGGCCTTTTGTAAATGGATCCGACATATTATCGCTTAACTTCACATTGTCCATTATGATAATTCCCCAAGAGAGTAGTAATGCTCTCAGCTCTTTCTATTGTCGCTTGACCACCGCAATATATGCATATAGGTGCCAATTTTGGGCTAAGATGCAATCGAAGCAATTCAACCTCTTCACCGACCTTGTCTAAGGCTATAAACTCAACCCCCATTGTAGAGTAGCAATGCACATTTGTTTGGACGATTTCCAAGACACTGCTCCTTCATTGAATGTAAAAATTATCCACGTGTGAATTTAGTTTAGGTTGATCCGGCGATCCAATTTGCATCACTATACCCCTCAATAACTGCATGATATTTATTATAGTGCACGCATAGTTATGGATATATTTCAAATATCCCAAAACTCATTTTATCGTCATGACAGTTCAATGCAAACTTACTTATGTCACAGACTAATACGTCTTGACTTTCTATTGCATATCAGATTATTGAATACACTTAATGTAGTAATAGTATATTATAACAACATCTGGAATGATTCGGATCAGTTGTGGCCACGTGCTTTTAATATATAACACATTTCGAACCACTCCGCTTTTTACCAATATTTTGTATGTTATTTATTCATATTCCACAAATAGAATACATGTCTATACAATATGCAAATTATAACACCTTCATTCATGAAGCAAATCCAACTCACTATGGATTTTCATCATTTTTCATCGGTTGGTTCACTATATTATAGACCAACTTATTAACACATTTGTTCAAAAATGGTCATGTTCATACAAAAACATATAGACGTATATTTTCATGAAAAATGAGAACCTTCGAAATGACATCTTTTTATAAAAGAACTAAATAATATAAATTTTCAAAAAGAGAACAACCTTTTGAGAAAGGTACGTGACCAACTCCCAAATTGGTAGTTTAAAAAACTAGTCTTCATTAAGTTTGAACAAGTAATGCATTTACTAACTACCATATCAAAGTTATTCTAAATAATAAAGATATTGCACATAACATTAGCATTTGCCATGTAAAAGCTGTATTTCAAATATTCCATGCGCCTTTTCTATTATTTCAAACAATGGCTACATAATTTGAAGTATCTTTAATTTAAATACATTTGTTATACTCATTATTTGGTCAAATTTCGAATGCCATTATTTTGGATACTTGTTTCACTCCGTAAAGAGACTTAACAACTCGACATAACTTCTTCTCTTTTTTGGGAACCACAAATTCTTCACGTTGTTTCATATAAATTTCGTCCTCTAAATCTTTATTTAAGAAGTTTGTCTTCACATCCATCTGATGGATTTCAAGGCCATATACAGCGGCTAACGCTATTAACACCCCAATAGATGTAATCCTCGTTACCAGCGAGTAAGAATCAAAGTAATCAATACTTTCTCATTGTCTAAACCCTCTCACAACTAACATTGCCATATATTTGTTAATAGCACCATCAGCTTTCATTTTTCTTTTGAAAATCGACTTAGAATCCATAGGTTTATTTTCTGGAGGAAGATCAACCAATTCATAAGTATGATTCCTTATATGTGGATTCTATCTCACTATTGACTACTTCTTTCCGAGCAAGACATAACTTCTTTAAAAGTTTAAAACAATTTTCCAACAAGAGTATCAAAAAGATCCAAAGGAAGTGGTTGTCTTTTGACATTTACTACGTCTTAGATTCACCTTATTAGGTGTATTTTCCTTTGCTTCTTCCCAAAGCCGCTAAGATATTTCACTAGACGACTCACATTCCTTTTTATACAAATAAATATTTTCAAAGAATTCAGCATTATCTAATTCGGTTACTGTATTAATATTGTGATAACCCGACCCGCCGTCACGTGAGTTACCGCCCCGTTATCCCCATTTTCTGCTTCTTTATGCTTCACTATAAGAGTCTTTTGTGAACAAGTTGATTTGGATTGGCTTTAAAAGAAAATGAGATACTTAGTCTTTTTAAGGAAGACTTGTTTTGGAAAAGTCAATCGAATGTTGACTTATGAGTTAGAGGGCTCGGATTCCGATGATTTGGTTAGTTTCGAGGGATGATTTGTAACTTAGGAGGGTGATCGAAAATGATTTTGGAGGTTTGGTATAGAATTAGGCTTGAATTGGCAAAGTTAGTATTTGGCTAATTCCGGTTGATAGGTGCGATTTTGATCCGAGGGTCGAAATAGAATTCTGAGTGTTGCAGTAGTTTCGTTAGGTGATTTGGGATGTGTATGTAAAATTTCAAGTTATTCGGAGGTGTTTTGGTTGGATTTTTTATCGAATGCGTATTTCGGAAGTTTTTAAAGAACTTAGGCTTGAATTCGATGAGAAATGATGGTTTTACTGTTATTTGAGGTGTTTTGATGATTGGAACAAGTTTGAACGATGTTATATGAAGTGTTGGTATTTTTGGTTGAGATCCCGGGGGCCTCGGGGTGATTTCGGATGGCTAATGGGAAGTTTTGGACTTGTGAGAATCAAAAGTCACATCTACTTCTAGTATTTTTGCCTCTGCAGAAATGGGACCGCAGTAGCGGTACCGCAGAAACAAGGAGTGAGCTGTAGAAGCGGCATAGATTTCAGGTGCGAGTAGGGTGACCGCATCTACGAAGTTGCAGATGCGACAAAGTGACCGAATATGCGAAGTTTGGGGGATTTAGGGGAAACCGCAAATACGTAAGTCGATCCGCAGAAGCGGATTGGCGACCGCAGAAGTGGTGGGTTCCGCAGAAGTGACAGCTTGACCGCAAAGGCGGGTGTCGCATATGCGGCTAAGGAGTCGCAGATGCGAAAATGACTGGTAGTGATATTTAATTTTGCCTTCGCGAATTTTTAAAGGGTTTCATATTTTTTCCTTTGGACTTGGACAATTTGGGCGAGTTGGAAGATAGAAATCAAGGGACTTCTTTGAGGTAAGGATTTCTGAGTCTAAAATACAGTTTTAAGGTGTTATTATATGAATAGACTAAAAAACTAAGGAATTAAGGGTTAAAAATGGAGGTAAGGGCTTGAACTTAAGAGAGTTAAGAATGGGGATTTAAGGGGTCATTACTCCGATTTTGATAATTTTGATATGTATAGACTCGTGGCGAGATAAGAGATCCGTTGGTGTTAAATTTTTTTATTTTTGAGAAGTGGGTTCGGGACTCGGGTTTTGCTAATTTCGAGATTTTCGCTAGTTTTCGATTCTTTTCAATTGGGTATTATTCCATTGGCATGTTGTGACGTATTTGTTGTGATTTTTATCAGATTAGGCACGCGGGGAGGTCGATTTGAGAGGCAAGGGCATAACGAGCTGGGATTTTGGCCGGCTTGAGGTGAGTAATAGATGTAAATGATGTCCTAAGGGTTTGAAACCCTGTATTTGTACACCGTAGTGCTATATTGTGGCGACTTTCACGTCGGATAGCGAGCGTGGGGTAGAGCACCATTGGAGATTGTGACTTGGTCCGTCCCGGTAGATGAATAAACTGCGTATATGACTGAAATTCACTTATTATTATTATTATTATTATTATTATTATTATTATTATTATTATTATTATTATTATTATTATTATTATTATTATTATTATTATTATTTGAGCCACTTGCTATATTTGGGCTTCGTGCCAATTGATTAAATCTGTCAGGGATCGTTATTACTGATTTCATACCATTTTTACATAGTAGTGAACTGAGTCCTGATTTTTAATACTGTTTTGTAAACTCATCCACCTTTTCTCTCACTTGAAACTTAATTAATATTTTTAAAAGAAGTTTGGGCTGAATATTTCTATATTATTGTCCCTGAGGGGCTTATGTAATTTTGAACTAAGTATGGAATCGGGTTGCGCCCCCAGCGGTACTATATTGATATTGATATTAGGCCAAGGGCCTAGTTGATGCTACGAGATGGCTTATTATTGCGCTTGGGCCGTAAGGACCCCCTCCCGGAGTCTACACACCCCTAGTATCGATGATAAATAAATGGAGCGGGTTGCACGCTGCAACGGGTACTGGAGAGTACCGGTTTATGTATTGCATTACATATTTGATTGTCATTTTCTTATTTATCTGTTGTGGTATTTCCTTAATTGTTTCATTGATTTACTGATTTTATACTACTAGGTTCATGTTGTTGTATTTATAGAATTATTTTGTGCTATTCAGGATTTCTTATTCTCAGCCTTTATTTATATTTATTATTCATTGGGTCGGAGTACTCATATTACTCCATGCACCTTGCGTGCAGATCCAGGTACACCTGAGACTGTGAGAGGATTTCTATGCCTAGCAGCTTATCCGGAAATATCAAGGTAGCCGCATTTGACGTATGCGGTCTTGATCTTCCTTCTGCCTTATTGCTTTATTTCTGCATTTCTAGAGAACAATATGTAGTAGGTTGACACTCATGTATTAGAGACTCAGATTCGTGACACCAGATTCATCGGGCTGTGTAGTTATTTTATTACTTGAGGTTCCGCATGTTTTAACTTTATTTTAGATCTTCAGTATTATGACTTAGTAATTTATCCATGTTAATTAATTCATGAACTGTGTAATAATGGTTAAGGTTATTGGATTGGTCGGGCTTGCCTAGAGTTTGTTGGGCGTCATCATGATTGGGGTTGGGGTCGTGACAAATATGAATATCGGGATTTTCTGTTTTATGAACTAGAAAATGATATGCCTTACTATTTATTGCATGTACTATGAAAACACAACCAATAACTCCCGGTCCGTTTTTTACCCTCTTGGATTTAGGAACTTACATTTTAGCTAAGCATAACCACACTTTAAAATATTTAAGTTGGGCTTCCTTCAATTCCATTTTTTATATGGAACTGATTGTATCTTGCTACGGGGTGCTCGATTGAGTATATTCGGTTAGCTGTATGAATAATACCATATTCCAAACATATTTCTCAAAAGGGGATTCATATTCACTTCCCCTATTACTTTGTAGAGCCAATTGTAGGAACTGTTGTTTGTATCACGACACAGCCAGAATTAATAACTAATAAAGTTTTCAATCTTCAAATCAATCAGACACAACCAAAATTAATAAACGATAGAAGTTTTTAATCTTCAAACCAAATAGTATCTGATACAATCAGATCTTATAATCTTCAGACCAAGCAATATATGATACAACCAAATTTAATAAATGATGAAATTTTTAATCTTTAAACCGTGTAATAAATTAGAGTACAAAATTACTAAACTTTTAATCTCCAAACGAATAAAAATTCACTTAGACTTTACTTCGTTAAATTAATAGAAAGTCACAAATACTTTAATCTCAATGGATAAAAAAATCACACAGATTTTAATCTCAAAACAGAAGTAGAAATCATGAAGATTTTATTCTCCAGAATAAGGGTAGAAAATCACAAATATTTTAATTTTCTTTTCAAATGGTTTTCCAACTAAACCATTATAGCCCCTAAATATTTCAACTTTTTGGTATATATTCTTATCAAACATACATATGTATATCTTTATTGAATCCGACATAATATACATACAAAGTATCATCTTCACGAACTCAAAATAATTTTCAAGTATTAGTGTAAGCCTAAAATCATTTCTTACCTCACTTGAAATAATCTCTCATAGTTTACATATGCATTTAAATCAATATTATATGCCAACAAATGTTAATTCATTTGGCAAAGGGAGTAATAAATATAATCTTTAACACATGTTATTCCTTACCATGACATGCATTTTTATTATTATTTTAAAATTATCACAAAAGCAATTTATTCACTATAAAAAAGATACCCATGAAAACCCACGCATATGCTATGGGAAAAGAAGTCATTTTAAACTTCCACAGGAAACAACAAATCTTAAGTGGCGCTTCAGCTTTTCAGTTGCAACTACATAACGGTTAGAAACTTGTTGGAAAAGTTACGTACCGACTTTATCGGGCGAAGGTCTTTTCCAAACTCTCATTTGTTCCACACCATGCCAATTAATTTCTCATTAGCAACAATCTTTATTTATTTGGAAGAAAAAAAATACAACGTAAAAAAGAGGGGAGAAGTTTTTTAGATTTTTCATATCTGAATTTATAGACAAAGAAAGGGTGAGATGAAGAGTTACAATTTAAAAGGTACCTTCCATTTCTCATTCACACCCATTCACGAAACCTAACGTAAACCTAACAAAAGCACCACGACCTTTATGGCAAGCAAACTTATAGTTGCAAGGCACAGCACAAACTTGAGGTGATGGTTTAACACATAGGCCAGAGCCACAGTAGGATCCGGATACAAGTTCGGTTCACACACTAGACATGAAAGTTGTGATTTCACATACGCAATATCCTATTGGATTTATGAAGTTCTGCCTTGACAACGATAAACGACAGCTGCTATCTTTTATATCAAATTTCCTTGCAGTGACATTTTTCACCAAATCTTGGATCCGACAACACAAGCAATTCGAGAACTAGTCACACTTCCAAGCAACAGTAACTGAACCTTAAGAGCAATCAGTGTACCTGCTGGAGATATATAGCAGAATTGCACAACCATCTTTATCTACAGTTCCTTCTGGCTGCTATCTCTTAAAACATTACGTGCTGCCTGGGCCTGAATGGTACACTGTCTCAGCAGATTCTTTAGTTTATCTACCAACTCTAAGAATGTTGGGCGTAGTTGTGGCTCACTGAGGCGGACAAATCAAAGAAGTTGCATCAGTTACATTATATGCATAATAATGTTCAAACAAAAGTGACTTAGAAGAAAGATACATTGATCTTGGAGTCAAGGTGCTTAATGATTTAGCCAGTCAACCAAATTTGTTGCAGCCAGTAATTTTGATGTGTCACCTCTAAACATAAATTTACTAGAACTCCGTCTTTTCCACAAATGATGTACCACATTAAGCAAATAAAGCCTTCCGGTTTACAGACATCACATATGAATTATTTTTGTGGAAGAGCTTCACTTAGGTTATATGCTTTCAAGTTATTCCATTTTATTTTCCCCAATCATGATGAAACATCTCTATATGTTTGGATGTTGTGAGTACAGCTTGTCAAGGATAAACAGGGCAATAACTATTTTCTTAAAAAGCCTATTCGCTTCAATTAACCAAACCGTAATAGTGACAAGAATAAGATACAAACCTATCCCAACAGCTCTCTATAATAGAAGCCCACTGTGGATTAACATCCTTCGGGATATCTAGCCGCTGATTCATGAATCCTACTGCTCCGATCACCTGAAGTGACTCCAAATAATTGTTCTCAGATGCTCAACTATAAGAATACATTTCCTTTCGACTTTTCATCTTTGCGCTATTCTTCTTGGAGGGGGTTGGGGTGTTTGCCAATCTGGCCCAAACAAGGGAATTGTACGGGGGAGAAATAAACAATAGCCAGATTTACAAGTGGTCGTTCAAAAATAGCCCAGTTTCAAAAGTAATCTAAACTTAGCCACTTTTCATGTAAGTAAAGATAAATCTGAGCGAAAATACGGTTCAAAACCCGAAAAATACAGCAGTATATTATGCTAGAGTTCCAGCTTTAAGTATACTTGAACTCCAACATATTATACTGGAGTTCCAGGATAAGTATACTGGAACTCTAGCATGATATGATGGAGTTCCAACATAAGTACACTAGAACTCCAACATACTATACGTAAGTTCAACAAAATATACCGGTCAAGTATAATATGCTGGATGTTCATACACAAGTGTTTGAATCTCAATGCTGGAAGTTTATACACAGATGCACCGAACTCCAGTATATTATGCCGGACCAGTTTCTGTTGCAGCAAAATAGTGGTTATTTTTCATTGACTTGGTAAATGCTGGCTATTTTTGAATGACCATTCCGAAAACTGGCTAGAACGTGATATTTTTACAATTGTATGGTATGTAATCCAAGTGAATGAAAATACCTGCATCAAGTTGAGGTTATCCCAAGGGATCTTTTCCGTGGCAAGTTCCCATAGTATCACACCGAAACTGTATATATCAGCCCTGGATGCACATTCATTTAAGAAACAATATTATTATTTACTCAGGAGTCTTCATGAAATTCATCAATAACATGAAAAATATTTGAACTTTTATTGTTGGCATACTTCTCATCTGAAGGTTCATTGCGAAGAACTTCTGGAGCCATCCATTGTGGCTGCAAGAGAAATGAAGTTTGACATAAAGTCAGCCAAGGCACTTGAAGTTCGAATATGCAGGTGAACTAAAGTAGCTAATATATATGCTAAGAAAAAGAGGTCCTCAGTTCAAGTTGAATACCGTTCCTTTCCCACTCTTTGTTGTTAGATATGTCTCGTGCTTAAGACGTGACAGACCAAAATCCCCAACCTATAGATACTTGCATAGTGAGAACCTCAATACAACTAGAACCTCTAAGTGACAGAGATTTAGGAGTTCGACAAGGAAGCAGTAAAATGATAGTGTAACCTTAACGGTCCAATTCTTGTCCACAAGAAGATTCGAGGACTTCAGATCCCGATGAACTATAGGTGGGTTGAAATGATGAAGATAATTCATGCCGCGAGCCTGAAGAAACACATTACAGTTGAATAACATGATTTAGCATCGTAATGCCAAATTCCAGTTGATCTAGAAGAAAAGAAAGCACAATCTTACAAGTCAGAAGATCTTGAAGAGGAAAAATAAAAATGATGCTTTTTCCAGAAGGAATAATGATGCTACTCATGATAATATGAAATGTTCTAGGTATTACAGATTTCATAGGAACTCACTATATCTAAAGCCATGTGAATACGCCGTCTCCATTCTAGTTTGGATGCATTCCTCTGTAGTAACCCAAACAAACTTCCTCTGCATAAATGGAAAACGGAAATTGTTTGTAAATTATATGATATCATCATAATAATAGAGACATGACAAAAAATACGAGCTTAACAAATTGGTTTTAAGAACTGAAATCGACCGTGGCAGGAACTCTGTGACAATGCAGAGGTGTTGAGATGAAGTTACCGCACCCATGAAAAGAAGAATATTTGGATGTCGGAGACGTTTCATCAGTGACACCTAAGATTGGCAAGCATAATGTCTCTTAGAAATGCTTGCTGATCAAGAATAACTGTAGAAAACCAATCACCATTATTTAATTTGAAACTGAAAAGGATATGTTATATCTCGCACAAAACCCTTCTAGAAGGACATATTTAGAAGAATCTTTCAGATGATTATATGCAAATATCTGATAAGATAAAGTGCTTTATTATAATAACGCTTTTCCTAACAGGAATCCTCTAATACAATACTAGCCAGCACCTAAGCAGAAAGTGAAAGCAGGAATCCAGATGAAAAGTAATCAAAATCCAAAACAAAAAGGAGAACTATAGAACCACGGTAGTTTTATTTGAGATCTTCACAGAAGCTTGGACACGAGCAAAGAAGTATTTCCAAGCAGAGATCTTCTAGTACTTCTCAAAGTAAGTGGTTAATGCATAGAACTTCACAGCTGATGTGGAGTGTGTCAGGCGACAGCTTAAGAATATTAATTCACTATTAGCATTAGATATGTTAGTTTTGATTAAGTGGCTTTTCAAACAAATTCTACAACTTATTAAAATTCACCTAGTACCTTTACTGTTTTTATCTATGGTTATCTAGAGTCGTACGTTTAGGTCCATCATACAAGAAAATGCAAATCTCAAACACATCGATGATGAGGAAGAGAACAATTCTGCTCAGGGTTATGAAAAGTTATGTGCACTCTACTCTTACCAAGTGAGAGCCCATAATACTCAATAATAACTATGATATAGCTTAAGTGCTATGAAAAGGGCAGCCCGGTGCACTAAGCTCTCCCTATGCACGGGGTCCAGAGAAGGACCGGATCACAAGGGTCTATTGTACGCAGCCTTGCCCAACATTTTTTGCAAGAGACTGTTTCCACGGCTTGAACCCGTGACCTCCCGATCACATGGCAGCAACTTTACCAATTACGCCAATGCTATAGAAAAACAATTTTCAATATGTAAACAAGTAAAAGCTTTTCACAATTTATTCATGAGAAACATACTGACCTCCTGTCTAAAGGAATATATGACATCATCAGAATATTCTTGCTTGGAAAATACTTTAACCGCAACATCCTGTAACAAAGACATCACTTTACAAAAGTGAAGCAGCACAATCACTTCTTACTGGCTGTTCCACTCCTTAAAAGCCAGTTAATCTAGAATTCAAATGACAGTCATATAAAATGAGAAGTGACATGTCAAACACTGTTCAAATACTGGCTTAAAGAAACTTAAGTTTAAACATTAAATTGAAATGGAGCGTATTAATGAGAAAAAGCAGCTAGAGTTTAGCCCTTTGTTGCCTTTTTTTGGGGATAAGTGTAAGCTCCTGTCAACTTGATAACTAAAACACGCAATATTTGATAACAAGACATTTCATCAGCCGTGGTATGTTTGAAAACACTTAAACAGAGCTTCTTAGGACATTCTCTACGAATGGAATTTCATAAAAGAGCCAGAGAACGTACTGATCCGAACCAGAGCGCATGATAAACAGTTCCACAAGAACCTAGTGAAAAATAAACAAAGTAAAAGTGAGAATGATGAAACAGAAAATGATAAGCTCTAGTAGAACCATAAAAGACATAAATCCGATAGCTCAAACACAAGGGGAATCTTCGTTGTGAAATTAGTGTGTAAGCTTCACAAATATGCATAGAAGCAATTAGTGCAAAATTTAGTCCAAGCTTCTGATATTTGGCTGAACATCTAAAAGTACTGTAAAACAGAAAGTGATACCATCATACATGCTTGTGAATGCCTTAACAAGAGAAAAAGGCCTGCACAACTGATAGACTTATCTCTGAAAATTTTACCAGTAAACAAGAATTTGACGTACCCTGTCCAATATGTTCTCCAATTGCCAAGTCCTCCCACAAGATTTCATAATCCAAGCAGTCAGTGTCAGTATCCACTTTATTACCAGCAGTACTACTGGTGCTATCACTACTACTAGTGCTGCTTGTGCTATTAACATTAAATAATGATGGCCAGGATCCCCAAGCCTCATTGGTCATTGTACGGTTACTTTCAATAACCTGATCGTCTGATGTTGATACTGCATTACAACTCTTGCAATGATTCCACTCATTATCTTGGTCGTTGTTTAGCCAGGGCCAAACAGAGCGTGTAGTCTTTGCCTCTAACACTTCCTGCTCATTGCTTTTCCATGGCCATGATAAGTTCTTAACCATCCATGCCTCTGCCTTTGCAGTAATAATCTTAGAAATCCCAGGTTTTGCCTCACTCTCATCCCCCGAGTCTCTTGAGGGTTTTTCTGGAGAGTGCTCAACATTGGAGAATACCTCAAATGGAGAAACATGAACATCTCCCCTGGGCGTACTCGCTCCACTTGGAATTGCATCTTCCCTCTGATCTGATAGAGCAGCGTCAGGAAAATCATGATCAGAATGGTGACCACATCCACTTCCACCTTCCCCAAGAATGCTACCCTCTCCGGTTTTCATTTTTGACTTAACCTTGTTGCTCACCTTTGAAGCCTATTTGATGTTTCCATCATGTTAGCACATGCACACCTCATACAACCAAGAAAAAACAAAAGCAAAAATAGAAAAAGAAAGCATGCCAAACAACTCCATACTAACCAAACTCGATATTTTGGAGGCAATGGAAACTTGCAGAGGTTGATGTGGATCAAGTCTTTTGGAGGCAATGGCAACTTGCAGAGGTTGATGTGGATGAAGTCCAAGTCTCGCATAAGCAATGCTTCTAGGCCCGCCGGAACTTTTATCAGCTTCGATATGCTTCACCTCTGTAGATGTTTCTTGAAATAGCCTCATGTCACTTGATACACAAATAATACCAATAAACGTACCATCATCATCATAAAGAGGGGTGTCTGTTGCTACGACTAAAAATTTGTCCCCTTGCTTATTCCTCACAGGAAATTGTCCAGTCCAATTCTCACCCTTTGCCACTCGGTATAAAATGATTTTTGCCACAGCATGATCCTTAGGATCTGCTATTATCTCAAGAAGATTCCGCCCAAGAGCTTCGGCAGCTGAATAACCATATAGTTGTTCAGCACTTCGATTCCTGCACAACAGTTACAACCCAATTTCGCAAAGGAAGTAAATTCTGTAGTCCAAGTTTGGTCCTACATTTTTAAGATTCAACAACAACTACGCATCTATCCCAACTAGTTGTGGTCGTCCATATGAATCCTCAATTTCCATTCCACTCCATTAGGACTAGTTTATTTCCTATACTCAATAGTTCATTTTTAAAGACTTATTGGCGTTCACTGATAGTGTTACGATACGATCAGTCGTTTTGAATATTAGAACCTCATTTTCTTATTTGAGGCTTCCCGTAGGTTCAATTGATGTTATATGACTTGCGGGGATGGATGGTTTGGTTTTCATGGGGTTAAGGAGTGATTCAGAACACTTAGTTTATTTTTGAAACCTTAAGTTGTAAGAGATGACCAAGGTTTGACTTTGCATAAACGATCTCGGATTGGTGCTCTGAATGTTCCAATGGGTTCGTATGGTTTGGACTTGGGCATATGTTTGGATTTGGTTTTCGATGTTCCTAGAAGATTTTGGCTCTATTCACCGAAAGTTGCCAATTTGAAGAATTAGAGAGTTCATAAGTTTGACCGATAATTGACTTTAGGGTTATTGGATTCCGGTAGTTGTTACACGAATGTTGTTAGGTTCATTTTGTTGAATTGAACTTGTACGCAAAGTTTGGTTGTGATTCAAAATGACCAAGTATGAATAGGATGCTTGGTTGGAAGTTTAGAAGCTTATGAACTTAAGAGAGTTCAATGCGGGTTTTGCCTTTGATTCTTAGATGTGATGGTTCCGTATGTGTTTTGAGGCTTTGGATAGGTCCGGTTCCGGGTAGTGTTTATGGACTTGTTTGTATGATTGGATAGGGTCTCGAGAGCTCGGGTAAGCGTGATTGGTGATGGCAGATCGTGTTATCGAGGGGTGTCCCGCGTTTGCGATGAAGGATTTGGGATGGGAGCTGTTGTGCTTTGCGCTTGTGAAGGGGTGGTCGTGTGCGCGAAGGCTGGAGGTCACTGAGGCATCGTGTTCATGGAGGTTCAATCGCGTTAGCATAGGGGAATCTTCCCACGATCGAGATAGGTGAATTTTAGGGAGGCAGTTTCGCAAATGCGAGGCTTGTGTTGGATTCGCGGAGGGTAGTGCTGGCAGGGGCATTTCAGGATTTTGCCTATTTTTCATATTTTTGGGTTTTGGAGAACGATAGGAGGAGATTTTAAAAAGATATTTCACTAGTATCTTGGAGGTAAGTAATCTAAACTTGGATTTAATCATATATCTTGATTGCCCATGAATTTTGTACCTAAAACATGAAATTTCAAAGTGAAACTTGGGGTTTTTGTTTACAACTTAAGAGAGTATAATTTGAGGATTCAGACATCAATTTGGGCTTGGATTTGAAAACTAAACACATATTTAGAATCATGAGGTTATCGGTAAACGGGATATACCCTTAGACTCGGATTTTGACCATGTGAGTCAGGGTTGACCTTTGTTGACTTTTTGGGAACTAATTAAAGATTAAAGCTTTATTGTTTGGAATTGAGTCCTATAGGTTTATTTGACTTATTTGAGTATTGTTTGATTAGAATTGAGCAGGTTGGAGGTAATTTCTTAAGGAAAGGCGATTTTGGAGGATTTATTTGGCTCCCAAAGGTAAGTATATTTCCTAGACTTGGCTTGAAGGAATTTACCTAGGAGATTGACCTTATTTGACTAATTGCTATAGATTGGGGGCGTTGTACATACGTAGTAACGAGCGTATCTACAAGTGCTATGGACTATTCATGCTCGGGGTAAGACTACTTTATGCTTTGGATTTTATATCGTATACTATTTATGACTTGTTGTTATCCTTGTGTGACAATGCGGGCTCTCTCAATCATGCTAGAACCCATGTCTTAGGCCTTTAGTACCTTGTTATCTGTGGTGCGTCATTCCAGAGTAATCGGGAAGAAAGAACTTACTCATCATGCAATTTTTCCAGTGACCTAAGGGTGGTCCACGTGAAAGTTATTTTTTATCGGTGTTGTGCAAAAACCAACACCACCACGAGGTAGATCACTCCCCGGTGACCAACCCCAAAAAAATTCTCCCGCAGACCTGCCACGCACCGGCAACAAAGACTTTTCCAGCGAGGGTTCCGAATCATGCGTCGGCGCGTGAGCCACTTATCGGGCATTTTTTCGCAAAGCTTCTTCAAGACAGCTTGCTCACCCTTCAAATCCCAGTCTACCCATCTAATTTAAATCAAATTCCAACCACTTTTTTCTCCATGAACAATGGTTTTTCTATTGTGAACAGTGTTTGCCTAGATCTTTCTTCGGTTTTCCTGTAGAGTTACTGATTTCAACAATTTCAAGTGAAGTACTTGATTTCCAACTCTATCTAACCTTTAAAAAAAAGGTCTCCAGCTTAACTTTTTCTGATTTGGCTTTCCAAGGTTAATCGTACAACTTTTAGTTTGAGAAATTGGTCGTAGCAAAATGGGATCTAATACTATAAATAGTTAGATGGTTTCTCTACTGGATTATATTGAGTTCCATCATTATAAAACATGTAGACAAACATCTTTAGAGATAGGTTCCGTTGTCCTAATAGGTAATAGTGTGACTCGTGTCTCCCAATTTTCATTACCCGATTTTTGGGTCATTGATTCAGGTGTATCTAATCATATTGCTTGTAACAAATCTATTTTCACTACTATTTCATTTCCTCAATCTCTTCCCATAGTCACAATGGCCAACAGGTCTCAAACCATGAAAAACTAAAATAGTACAAGCAAGTGCACTTCCTTCCTTAGCTTTAGATTCAGTTTTTTATGTTCCCGATAGTCCTTTTAATCTCATAGTTGTTAGTCGCTTAGCCAAATCACTTAAATGCTTGTTTTATTTCTTGATGACCTTGTTTTTATACAGGAACGCAATACATGGCGAAATATTGGTATCGGGCGTGAAGCAAATGGACTTTATTACCTTGTCCTTGCGAAATCACGTGGACTCACATCTTGTCATCCTTCAACAATTGGTCTGATTCACTAGATTTATTACATAAATGGTTGGGACATCCCAGGTTGCCAAAACTTTAGTAAATCGTACATGGTTTATCCCACTTGTCCACCATAGAGTGTGAGTCATGTCAGTTCGGCAAGCATACTCGCTCTCATTTCCCTCGACGTCCTGACAATCGAGGAATCACCTTTCACTTTAGTCCATTCAGATATTTCGGTTCCTAGTCGGGTCAGTTCTACCTTGGGATTCCGCTACTTTGTCAGTTCATCGATGATTATTCCATGTGCACTTAGATATCCTTGATGAAAAATCAATCTGAGTTGTTTTCTATCTTTCGGACCTTTCACGCCAAAATTCAAAATCAATTTGGGATTTCTATCCGTTCATTCGTAGTGATAATACCCTTGACTACTTTTCTTCTTCATTTTAGCAGTTTATGAATTCTCATGGAATCATTTAAAAACATCTTGTACATACACATCTCAACAAAATGGGGTAGCAAAAAAAAAAAAAACAGACATTTCATTGAAACTGCTCGTACCCTACTCACACAATCTCATCTTCCGTTGCGTTTTTAGGGGGTGCAGTTCTCACATCTTGTTATCTTATTAATCGTATATCATCCTCAACTATCGAGAATCAAGTTACATTCTCTGTCTTGTTTCCCCACTCATCTTTGTTCTCGCTTCCAGCTCGTGTCTATAGGAGCACGTGCTTTTTTCATAACCTTATTTCCAAGATAAGTTAACTACTCGTGCTCTTTAAGCGCTTATTTCTATGTTACTCGAGAATGCAAAAAGGATCTCGATGTTATTCACCTGACTTTTGGCGGTACCTTATGTCAGCTAGTGTTACCTTCTTTGAAATCAAGTCATACTTTCACATGTCCAGGTGATTACTTAGATATTTCTGAGGTGCTACTAGTTTCATCATTTGGAGATTTAGTGACTATCTCCCATTCATCTTCCTCCATAACTCCAACTCCACCACCTAGAGCTCCAATTCCAGCTCCACCGCCTAGAGCTCTAGAACCTTCTACAACTCCACCACTCCTCACTTATCATCGTCGTTCACGCCCAGCATCAAACCAGCTGATTATTTACGTCATGCATGACCCTGCTCCTACAACGGATTGTCTCCTCCTAGCCCATCGATTGCATTTCAAAAGATCCACACTTAATCCTAATCCTCATTATGTTAGTTTATGTTATACTCATCTATCATCACCCCATTATGTGTTTGTATCATCTTTGTTCTCTGTTTCCATGCCTAGATATACAGGTGAAGCACTATCTAATCCAGGATGGTAACAGGCTATGATTGACGAGATGTCTGCTTTACATATGAGCTGTACTTGGGAACTTGTTCCTCTTCCTTTATGTATATGTTGGTTGTCATTGGGTGTATGCAGTCAAAATTGGTGCAGTTGGCCACGTTGATCGACTTAAGGGTCGTCTTATTGACAAAGAGTATGCTCAGATATTTAGGCTCGATTGCAGTTGTACTTTCTCTCCCGTGGCTCAAATAGCACCAGTCAGCCTTTTTCAACCCATGGTTGTTGCTCGACATTGGCCTCTCTATTAGATGGACATTAAGAATGTTTTTCTTCATGGTGACCTTGAGGATGAGGTTTATATGGAGCAACCACCTGCTTTTGTTGCTCAGGAAGAGTCTAGTGGCCTTGTATGTTGGTTGCTCCGGTCCCTCTATGGTCTAAAGCAATCTCGTCAAGCCTGGTTTGATATGTTCAACACGGTTATTCAAGAGCGGCATGGCTCATAGTGAAGCTGATCACCTTGTGTTTTTTCAGCATTTTGCTACAAATATCGGTAACTATCTGGTGATTTATGTTGATGATATTATTATTACCGGCAATGATCAGGATGGTATTACTAAGATAAAAAACCATCTCTATCAGCACTTTAAGACTAAGGGTCTGGACAAATTAAAGTATTTTATAGTTATTGTGGTCGCCCATTATAGCTAAAGTATTGTGAACTCACAACGAAAGCATGCCTTGGACATTCTTGAGGAGACAGGAATAACATGTCGTAAACCTGTTAAAACTCCTATAGATCTGAATTCTAAACTTCTGCCTGGCAGAGGGGTCGCTTAGCAATCCTACAAGATATAGGTAGATGGTTGGTAAATTGAATTACCTCAAAGTGACTAGACCTGATATTTCCTTTCATGTCAGTGTTGTGAGTCAGTTTAAGGATTCTCCCTATGATTGTCATCAGGGCAGAGGGGTCGCTTAGCAATCCTACAAGATATAGGTAGATGGTTGGTAAATTGAATTACCTCAAAGTGACTAGACCTGATATTTCCTTTCATGTCAGTGTTGTGAGTCAGTTTAAGGATTCTCCCTATGATTGTCATTGGGATGCAACTGTCCGCCTTCTTCGGTATATAAAATCAGCTTCAGACAAATGATTGTTGTTTGAGGATCGAGGACATGAGTAGATACTCAAATGTTGATTGGGCAGGATCACGTTGTGACAGACATTCTATGTCTGAATATTGTGTTCTAGTAATAGGTGATTTGGTATCTTGGAAGAGCAAGAAACAAAATGTGGTTGCTCTATCTAGTACAGAAGTAGAATATCGAGCAATTGCAACATGTGAGCTAGTTTTGATCAAACAGTTGCTCAAGGAGTTGAAATTTGATGAAATCAGCAAGATGGAACTTGTCTTTCATATTGCACGAAATCCAATGTTCCATGAGAGAACTGAACATATTGAGAGTGACCGTCACTTCATCAGAGAAAATATACTCTCCGATTATATTACTACTAAAATTTGTGAAGTCGAATGATCAGCTTGCTGATATTTTCATCAAGTTTTTCACTGGTCCTCGTATTAGTTATAGATGTAACAAGCTCAGCACATCGGTTTGAGGGGGTGTTAGATAGTTATGTAAATAAAATGAATTAGTCCTAATCCCACATAGAATAGGAGTAGGATATGTATTATATAAATAGGGGTTATTGTATATAATTGAATAATATATCAATAATATGTTTTTCTCCCGTATTTTCTCACATTAACCGGACAAGAAGGGTTGCTCTGATGGTAAGCAACCTCCACTTCCAACTAAGAGGTTGTGAGTTCGAGTCTCCCCAAAAGCAAGGTGGGAAGTTCTTGGAGGGAATGATGTCGAGGGTCTATTTAGAAACAACCTCTTTACTCTAGGATATGGGTAAGATCTGCGTACACACTATCCTCTCAGACCCCTCTAAGTGGGATTATATACTGGGTTGTTGTATTTTCTCACATTAACCGTAAATGACTAATTGTGACATCATGTTCTACTTGTTCTAGTAGTAGTCACACTGTTCACATGCACATCTCTTTAGATGTATACTTCTTATGTCAATATACATCACTTATGTTATTTATGGTGTGTATACACTCTCTATATACAAAGAAACTCTTATATGGACTGAGGTTGAGGCACATGAATTGTTCGTGCAAGATAGTATTATAGCACGTGAGTTGTTCATGAGAATGTTATTGTTATTAGCATGTGAGTTGTCCATGCAACGCATGGATTTGGATTCGTCTCTCCAAAGTCCGTAAAGCACCTATTGTACCTTAGGCCCTGTGTGCGCAGGTTTGTTGGACACTTGAGAAGTGTCGGTTGTTGGGCCGAGTATTATTCATGGATAAACATTATAGACACTCATTTATAATAACGCTCTGTGATGCATATCATCTTTATATGCCGACTCAATGAACCAATGTGAGTTTTGATAATTTCTTAGATAACGCTTGATATTATTTATATTAATTATATAGGATCATGGTAATGCGCTGTTTTTGTTAGATTCTTGTGTTGTATTTATTCATGAACTATTCAAGTTATGATACTAAGTATCGGTTGACCAATCTCGCTACTACTTCGTTGAGGTTAATCTAGATACTTACTGAGTACATTATATCGATTATACTCATACTCTAAGTGTTGGCACTAGTAGCGTTGAGGAGTAGATTATTGTGGTGCTAGGAGACTCGAGATAGTGCAGCTTGTTCATTCGCAAACCTCGAATTCACCTTCTTTTCATATTTTGATTTTTTATTTCAGACAATGTTGTATTGAGTTCAGACTATTGTATTCCGACACTCTTAGAGCTCATATACTCATTGATACCAGTTCACTGGGGATCATATAATTGATTTCTACATATTGGTGTTGATTCTAGACTTATTTATGCTATAAATCTCTATTAGACTTGATATATTGCTTCAATATTGATGTTTATTCGGTTGTTGTGTGATTGCTTCACGTAGCCAGCATGTGAGGTGCCATCACAACGATTATTGGTGGGATTTTGGGCCGTGACATAGAGGTTCGCTACAGCTTACTAATATACAAATCTTTGGACGAACTCAAAGATCCCTAGCAAACATGGACCTAACAAAAGCATACCCACCCAACTAAGCCTTAGTCGCAACTAGGTAGTAAATACAATTTAAGGACTCAATTTGATGGAAAAGGTATCCGATATCCATGCTAAATACCTACATGCTTAATAAAGTATCTTTCCTTCTTTTATCTCCCAACTTCAAGCCAAAAAAGGGAAGGCAATCAGCAAAGATGCTGAACACTGAAAAGAATAAATAACTTTGCTACAACATGTCAAACCGTACTGATATTATAAAAATTAGTGTTTATAACTAAAATCTGGAACAAAAACAAGAAGACTAAAACAGAAGAGAACTGAGCAGACATACTTCCACAAATAGCAAGTACTCACCAGCAAATAACGCGAAAATTGAGATCAAATATATGGATTGCTTGTCCCATTGATTGCAATATGCTCAAGTACTGACTATCAGTAAACTTGACTGCAGCTGGACCTGCACCTCCACTACAAGGCTCACTTTTACTATTACTCTCTCTTTGCAAAGGTGACGAATGCCGGAAAGAAGTGGAGCCCCTCTTCCCCAATGCATCAAAACCAGCAGCAGAACCCCTAAGGCGAAGGGGCCGTTGAGGGGAAATAGAATGAGACCTTTGCCTCTCTGATCTTCTACCATCATTTGAAACCATAAGCGTAGACATCTCCTTTTTCAGCTGAGCATGCCCTGCCTCCAATTCTTGGATCTTCTTTAGCAACTCCTCTGTTGGGGCTGTTGCACCTTCACCTGAAGTTGTTGTCTTATCCATTCCCTCAAATTATGCACAAAATTCAATTTTTGAACAAACCCCACTTCAGGTTTTCAGCACAAAATAAACCCCACTTCAGATTCAGCTGAAAATTCAATCTTGATCAAACCCTGAAGATAAAATCTCTAGGAGTATCGATTCATACCAAATTTGACAACCCTGCCTCTAATTACCTATGTGTGGATAGCCGTATACCCAAGACTATTTTTTGCACATTTGCAGCTGAAAGAATCAAGAAAATGGTAACTCTAGAATCCACATACCTTCAACAAGCGACGCTTTTCAGCTCTAGAATCCACAAGTGGAGTTTATGGGTTCTCAACTTCCGACAAAACTCCTCTTGATTATTGCGTAACAGAATATTAGCAATAGCCAATAGCTATCGAGTTCCTTCCACACCGAATAGTCTAGCTCAACCCTTACTTCTTTATTAGTCTAGCCTAGCTCAACCCTTCTTTATTAGTATATATATATACCGAAGAGCGGGAGAAGCAGGTTGAGCACGTCATGTCAGCTTGCCGACCAGGGACAATTTTGGCATTCGTCGCACAACTGTGCTTCAATCATGTAGTACTAGACTAACATGTGTATTGTACGTATAATTATTTGGACAAAATAGCCATAACGTCCGTCATTAATAGCACTGCAACCGTGGGGCTCATTCGACTTTATCCGCTACACGTGCGTTGCAGCCCTTTTAGCTTTATGCTGACTAAACTTCTTCAGTGCATTATTATCTTTACAAATTGGTCAAAGGAACAAATAAATCAACCGAGATATACCCTCTACTATCATATATTGTTTAATTTCATCCCGATTATACTATTCATCCATTAATACCCTTACCGTCCAACAAAGTTTTATTTTTACCATTAAATGTGCCACGTGGCACCATCTGAAGAGACTAAGACCCACTACCCTAAATAAACTTGACCCGCCCCAATTCCCCTGCCCAACCCGCCCCAATTCCCTGCATAAAATGCCTAACACCATTCCCAATTCCATCGTAAAAACACAGTTAAAACATCAAATTCTAGGGCTTCTTCATCGTTTCCATTTCTAAGTATTCAGGTGGACGGAAACTGCTGTAAAATGTCGGAAAATAGCTGTTCGTCGAAAAGAATATGCCGATGTGGGGAAGTTGCTAATCACTTTACTTCAAAAACTCTCTTAAACCCTGGTAGAAGATTTACAAATGTCCTAAAGCTGAGGTATTTTGTATTTCTCTATTTCGATTCCTGTTATAATTCCCAACTTTTATAGTGGTCAAAATTTGAAAATATTTTATTGTGGTTTGAGTAGGGTAAAGGATATGGGTTTTGGGAATGGCATGATGAAGAGTATCCTGATGCTGCTTTAATTGCAATTAATACTGTAAGATTAGAAGCTGCAAATCGTGAGATTAAGATGTTTAATGTTTCTTTGGAAGCTCTTAAGGTTGAAAGAGACGAGCTCACTGATAAGATTGAACTCATAGATACTATGAAGAATTGTGAAGTTAAAAAAAATATGGAATTGGAAGCAAAAGTGGTGAATTTGAAGATGGTCATCGCAATTTTATGCTCGCTAATAGTCGGATTTGCATTCTCCTATATAATGAAGTGAAATTTTGTTGAAATTGTAGGGCTTAGAAGAATGTTGTATCAACATTTGTATTGTAATGACATTGTTAATGTTACTGCCCAGTTGGGTGTTATTAACTGCCTAGTTGGGTGTTATTTGGAGGATTCTTTTGCAGCTTGAGATGTTGTCAAACAAAACCTTTTCTTTAAGCAGCATGGTATTGCATTGTCTTTTATATAGTGTCATTTTTCTAGTATTGACTGGTTGTTGTCCTGGCCAGAAGGTGACAAACTATGAATTGATTTTTTGCACGGGTTGTTGAGTTCCACTTCAAACAGTGATGATACTTCATAAGCTCTATTGCAGCCAAACTAATGTATGATAGCTTATCTCCTTTAGGACACTCAAACTTGGGATTTCATTCCAGCTTGAGCTATTTAGTTATACATATGTTAGCTCTAATGAATTTTATTGCTAACATTTGAGCCGCTTGTAGTTATTACTGGCAGTTAAAGATAAATGGATATTGGAGTATGGGGCAAGTCCCTTAGTGTTTGGATGGTGAATGTGAGTTTAAAAAATTTCTTTGATGAACTATTCAAACACCAATTGTGCTGACATGGAAGAAATAGGGAGCTGAAACAAAAGCATGAGGACATGGGATAATTATTCAACAAGTTCTCATGTCTAATTTAAACCATGTTTTCCTTTAGTTGCCATTTCGATGGAAATTGTTTAAGTAGTAGTTGTTCAATCAACAATTGATACATTTGAATCATAAATATCGGCTCCTCAACATTCAAACTCATTAAAAATAAAGTTACTGGCATATAACCAATAACATGTCACATATAACATGCTCATACAAAAGTTTCAAACTTTTACCTATGCTTCTATCTGTAGAAGCAAAGAGGATGCAATGTGCAAAATGCTTCTACTACGGTTAGGAGGAGAGCTCAAGAATACTTTTTTTTCAGAGTTCAAAAACTTCAATCATGCATAGTTTGTCACAGATTGATGTTGATCACATGCTTCATGTAGTAAATACAACAAAAATGAACCAAATTTTGCAGTAAGATCTACATCAGCAGCAATAAACATCAGCAGCAGTTAACACAACTAATTGGGCAGTAACATGTCCTGATAAGTGCAGTAAATACAGCTCATCATTTCTGCCATTTGTAACATGTCCTGATAAGTGCAATTGATTGAGCCACAAAGCAGCAGTAAACACAATTACAGATAGCTGCAGTAAACACAATTACAAAGCAGCACAACTAATTGGGCGACAATGCTAAGACCTTTATCATGTTTCAATAGCAATAGGGAAAAAAGTTAAATAACAACCATTGCAACAGGGAAAAAACAGTTAAATTGCAACAGGGAAAAAATAGTTCAATAGCAACAGGGAAAACAGCCATCTGCGACAGTGATAACAGTTAAATAACACCCAACTGGGCAGTAACATTAACAAAAACTGGGCATTAGCATTAACAAGGTCAACTGGGCAGTAACATTAACAAGGCCAACTGGGCAGTAACATTAACAAAAACTGGGCAGTAGCAATAATTCAAGTCATAATTCTGCATATTACATCAAGTTGGACAATTGGATGCCATATCTATAACTTCGAAAACTTACACAACTTAAGTAATAATAAGGCATCCAACTAACAAAACAAGTCCTAATTAGACTATCAAGGCCCCTTTCTTGTCTTCAACTTTTCAATTCTTTGTCTTGTTTGCATCTCCAATTGATTCCCAGTGATTGCTGCATTTCCATTCCATGTCAAGTTTACTGGGGAATATGGAAGATCAACAGGTTCACTGTCACGCCCCAAATCGAGGAACATGACCGGCGCCTGACCGGGTTACCCCAGTCAAGCGGACCTGGGTGCCTTTCATTCCCACGCGTTACCCCTGTGATGATTGTTTCTCATTAACCAAATATATTACTAATCATAATTGATTTCACATTAAACAAATAAAACGATACGAGTGATTCATTAACTAGATTTCAATTTTTACAACGCCCGACATAACACAATATATATACATAAGACTGGAGTCCCACGGTTTACATGTCTACAGAGCCTCTAGGATACAAAAGGGAAATACAATACTTGCCGGTAACAAGGCTCCGGCTATACCTTACAAAACCAAAATGAAATCTAAACCGAGTGGCATGAACCACGCAAGGCCCCGAGGAAGAAAGGGGCTCACCAAAACGGGCAGTGGAAGGAGAAGGATACTACTGCCGATGAGCTGAAGTGCCTGCTACTGATCCACCTACAATCATGACACGAATGTAGCGCCCGGCAAAAGGGACGTCAGTACACTTAAATTGTACTGGTATGTATGGACAAACTTTGTCCCAAGTAAACTCAAGCCATTAAATTTCATCAACAATTAATTAAGCCAGCCAACCATGTTTCTACATTTTTCTTATTTCAAATAATTCTCAACACAAAGCACTTTCTACAATCAACCAATTTAACAATAACCAATCAATCACGTAAAGCACAAGTAGTCAAACAAAGGGGCAATCAGTGCCCCCCAGGTTGCAAACTCTCCTGCTGTCTCCTTTCACAATTTCACATTATTGATTTTTGTATCAATTTTTCAATAGCGATTTCGATCGCTTTCCATCCTTATTGCCCCGACCACCCTTATTACCTCGGCCACCCTTATCACCCCAACCCACACCTTATTTCCCCACGTTGCGGCGCGCAACACGACCCCGCCTTACAGTTGAAAACACAACAATTTCAAACAGCAGATAAGGTACTACACACACAATTTCAACAAGTTCAAATAAGCAACTTACACATTGGTTCACGTTCTCAATTTCTTTTCAATTCAATATCACAACCATGTTACAATATTTCCACAATTCAAGTGTTTGATCTCTTTCCAAAAGGAACCATATATGCCATAACAACAATTTTCCTCAGTTCTTTACCAATTTCAATTCCTTTGTCATCTTTCAATTCATATTTCAAACCATACCACATGTAGTTCAATCATCAATTGTATACCCAACAATGATATTCGAAAAATCACATAAAATCTCTCAAATTAACACATGCCAAACAATTTCACACATATGGGCGATTTTACAAGAATCAAAATTAGCCATACATACCTGGTGATGATTTTTCCTCCTACTTTATGCTTACCCAAGCTATCTTACTCTTGCCAACCTTGTTCTTGAAGACTCTTACTTCTACTCACTTCTTTTTACTAGAAATCAAGTTCAATAATCATGCATGAGTGTAAAAATTCTACTTTTAAAAGCTATTATATGAAAACCTCTCTTTACCCAATTAAAACTGAAAATCAAGAAAATAGTTAGGGTTTTTACCTTGAAAAGATTGGGGAAGTTGAATCCTTGCCCTAGGATCCCTTGGAATTAAGTAGTTGGAACAATCTTTGAAGATGAAGAACTTCTCTCTCTAAAAACCCTCTCTTCTCTCTCTAATTTTTGGTAAGATAATATGATAAAATGAAGAAGAAGTGTGTTATATTAAAGAAGAGATCGGGTCAAAATATTACAAAAATCCGGGCCGAGGTCGAATATGCGGTCACTATGCGACCGCAGAATCCACATGCGGTCCGCAAAGTGACCGCAGAATGGCCTCAAAGTTGTGCAGGTTCCTGTTAAGGAATGCGGTCACTATGCGGACCGCATGTTGATTCTGCGGTCGCAAAAGTGCACCGCAGATTTGACATGCGATCGCATATCGACCGCACTTTTGACACGATTTTGGGCAACTCTCCGGAACGATTTGCGGTCAGAATGCGGTCCGCATGTCAGGTTTGCGGTCGCATTCTTGACCGCATATTTGACATTTTTCCGGAAAAATTATTTCTCTATATTTTCGAAGCTTAAATCACTACCAAGGGTCCGAACCGCGGCGAGCAAGCTCGCCGCGAAGAATTCTACGCATTCCTAACACATCATTCGGACCATGACACCACATCTACTAGGTTTTATGCACAAAAATTTTACGGGGCCTTACATCCTCTCCCCCTTAAGATCATTCGTCCTCGAATGAGGATTTTGAAATAAATGAGTTTTGAAAGACATGATATGCAAGCTATCAAAATTTTGACTAACTCTTATATTTTAGAAAAATTTCGCCGGAGTTTCCTTTGTATTATGGACATATCCACCTGTCAGAGGGCCCCCGAAACACATTACCAAACAACAATACACAAATACAACACCTTTCACAACTGGTATACACTTTCTTACCTCAACGAATGCACATATTCTATCACATTGTTACAATTGCACATAACTAGTCACTTCAATGAATTTTCACCTTATTTAACCATTTTAACACACCATGTACACTTAACAAACCATTACCAATCTACACTTACTATTAGTAGTTTATTAAACACGTAAATCTTTATAAGGCTTTCATTTATCAAGAACGGTTCAAGTGACCCAAGGTAACAACACAATTAACTCATTACAAAATGAAGGGGACTTTACTAATACTAAGAGGGAAACAACTTAGGCAAGATGACAGTTACTAGGAGTAGGAGGGTCACCTAATTTCTTCTGGGCTTGATCGAACAAATGGGGGTACTTTTCCTTCATCTCTTTTTCCGCTTCCCATGTGGCCTCCTCAACTTGTTGACTTCGCCACAATACTTTAACAGAGGCGACTTCCTTATTTCTCAACTTACGGACTTGCCTATCAAGAATGGCGACTGGAACTTCTTCATATGACAAATCTTCATTAACCTCTATAGCCTCGACTGGCATGATGGTGGATGGATCCCCAATCACTTTCTTCAACATGGACACATGGAATACCGGATGCACTGATGACATCTCAGGAGGCAACTCTAGCCTATAAGCAACTTGACCAATCCTTTGAATGATCCGATATGGCCCGACATACCTAGGACTCAATTTCCCTTTCTTTCCAAACCGCATGACTCCCTTCATAGGAGATACCCTCAAAAACACCCAATCGTCGACTTGAAACTCCAAATCCCTTCGACGAACGTCTGCATAGGACTTTTGACGACTTTGTGCTGTTTTCATTCTCTCCTGAATAACCTTGACCTTTTCCATAGCTTCGTACACCATGTCTGGCCCTAGCAATTCCGCTTCACCTACCTCAAACCACCCGATTGGCGATCTACATCTTCTCCCGTATAATGCCTCAAACGGGGACATTTGAATGCTAGCATGATAGCTGTTATTGTAAGCAAATTCTATCAGTGGCAAGTGTTCATCCCAATTACCTTTAAAATCTAAGACACAAGCCCGCAACATATCTTCAAGCGTCTGAATGGTCCGCTCGGCCTGTCCATCGGTCCGTGGATGGAAAGTTGTGCTGAGATTTACCTGAGTTCCCAAACCTTGCTGAAACTTCTTCCAAAAGTTAGCGGTGAACTGAGCCCCGCGATCTGAGATGATAGAAAGTGGAGTGCCATGAAGCCTTACTATCTCTTTGATGTACAATCTTGCATATTGCTCCGCAGTATCAGTGGACTTGACAGGCAGGAAGTGAGCTGATTTGGTGAGTCGATCTACTATCACCCATATTGAATCGAACTTACGCTGAGTACGAGGTAACCCCACCACGAAATCCATATTGATCATCTCCCATTTCCACCTTGGTATTTCTATAAGCTGAGTTAATCCACCAGGCCGTTGATGCTCGGCCTTCACTTGTTGACAGTTCGAACATTTAGCTACAAAGCCTGCCATATCCCTTTTCATACCGTTCCACCAATAAACCTCTTTGAGATCGTGATACATTTTCGTTGAACCAGGGTGCACAGAATACCTGGAAGTATGAGCCTCTGCCATCACTCTTTCCCGAAGCTCGTCCACATCCGGAACACATAGCCTATCTTGACACCGCAATACACCATCTTCGCTGCCGAGTACAAATGCTGAGGTCTTGTCATTCATGACTGCTTCCTTCACCCGAACCAATGCTGGATCCATGAACTGTTTTTCCTTGATTTCCGCGACCAACGATGACTCTGCTCCATTATGCACCAAGATATCCCCCTCGGCTGGCGCCGAAATACGAACCCCCAAGCTGGCTAATTGGTAGACCTCTCGAGCCAGGTGTCTCTGATCTACACCCAAATGAGCCAAACTACCCATGGATTTCCGACTAAGAGCGTCAGCTACCACATTTGCTTTCCCTGGATGGTACAATATGTCCATATCATAGTCCTTGAGTAATTCTAACCATCGCCGCTGTCTCAGATTCAGCTCTTTCTGCTTGAACAAATACTGGAGGCTCTTGTGGTCTGAAAACACATCTACATGAACCCCATAAAGATAGTGTCGCCATATTTTCAAGGCAAACACAACAGCTTCAAGTTCCAAATCATGCGTCGGATAATTCTTTTCATGGTTCTTGAGTTGCCTGGAAGCATAAGCTATAACCTTTCCGTGCTGCATCAATACACATCCCAAACCGACTATGGAGGCATCACAATAGACTACAAATCCCTCTGTGCCTTCTGGCAAGGCCAATACTGGTGCCGAGGTCAATCTTGACTTCAGATTCTTGGAAACTTTTCTCACATGCTTCGGACCACTGGAACTTAACTGCTTCTGCGTCAATTTAGTCAATGGGGAGGCGAGGGTTGAGAATCCCTCTACAAACCTCCGATAGTACCCTGCCAGACCCAAAAAGCTGCGAATCTCTGTCGGGGTCGTGGGTCTAGGCCAATCTTTCACTGCCGCAATCTTCTGAGGATCCACCATAATTCCCTCACTGGAAATAACATGCCCTAGAAAAGCTACGGACTTCAACCAAAACTCACATTTTGAGAACTTGGCATACAATTGATGCCGATGAAGGGTCTGCAATGCTGCTCTGAGGTGAACGGCATGATCTTCCCTGCTCCGAGAGTAGATGAGAATATCGTCAATGAATACAATCACAAAGGAATCTAGGAATGGCTTGAAAACCCGGTTCATAAGGTCCATGAAAGCTGCTGGGGCATTGGTTAGCCCAAAAGACATGACCAAAAACTCGAAGTGACCATAACGAGTTCTGAAGGCGGTCTTAGGAATATCCTGCTCCCTGATTTTCAACTGGTGGTACCCAGACCGTAAATCAATCTTTGAGAAGAACCTCGCTCCCTGCAATTGGTCAAATAGATCATCCACTCGAGGCAATGGATATTTATTCTTAATGGTGACTTTGTTGAGCTGCCGATAATCAATACACATTCGAAGTGACCCATCCTTCTTTCTGACAAAGAGAACCGGAGCACCCCATGGCGACACACTCGGTCGTATGAACCCTTTCTCTAATAAATCCCTCAACTCCTCCTTTAACTCCCTTAACTCTGCTGGCGCCATTCTGTAAGGTGGAATGGATATTGGCTGAGTATCTGGCAATACATCAATTCCGAAATCAATCTCCCTATCCGGCGGGATGCCTGGAAGCTCATCTGGAAATACTTCAGGAAATTCATTCACAATTGGCACGGACTCGAGGATAGGCACATCCGAGGTGGTGTCCGTTACCCGAACCAGGTGATAGATACACCCCTTCTTAATCATCTTCGAAGCCTTAAGGTAGGAAATAAACCTACCCCTTGCCACTACACCATTTCCTCTCCATTCAACAACTGGCTCGTTAGGGAACTCGAGCCTCATAACTCTCGTTCGACAATCAAGTTTGGCAAAGCACGAATAGAGCCAATCCATCCCCATAATTACATCAAAATCTACCATCCCAAGCTCAATAAGATCGGCCGTGGTATCACGACCACCCACCGTAACAACACAATTCCTATAGACTCGTGAGGCTGTAATAGAATCACCAATAGGTGTCGACACAGAGAACGGCTCATGAAGTTGTTCGGGTTCTATCCCAAAACTTGAAGCAATAAATGGAGTAACATAAGACAAGGAGGACCCTGGATCAATAAGGGCATAGCAATCAATAGTCTGAACAGACATGATACCTGTAACAACATCTGGAGAAGCCTCGGCATTTTGGCGGCCACTCAATGCATAGAATCGGCTAGGTCCACCCCTACCCCGAGCTCCACCCCTAGCTGCACCACGCCCTGCTGCTGCTGGAGTACGCGCTGATGATGTAGCAGCTGAAGAACCGGATGACTGAGCAGATCCCCTACCTATACCCTGACGGGGTGCACGACAGTCCCGCTGAATGTGACCTCTCACCCCACACCCGAAGCACACTGGAAGGTCAAGGTAGCAAGTTTCTGTATGAAATCTCCCACACTTGGGGCATGTAGGTCTCCCCTGCTGCTGGGATCTCACCCTAGGACGACCAGACTGACGAGACCTCCTGCTGTCTGAACCAGGTCTCGAGTAACTACCCTGCTGATGACTGTGCACGAATGGCGGTGCACTCGCGGAGGACCGAGCATATGACTGGGATGGCCCTGATGACCCCCTCCCTGAAAGTGATCTCCCTGAACGACCCATTGACCGGGCCCTGCTGCTACTTTCTCTTTCTGCACGAATCTTCAATTTCCTGGCCTCTGTGGCCCGAGCAAACCCCACAATCCTCCCATAGTTCATGTCTGAGTGCAAGGCTGCTGTGGCGGCCTCATTCACCACCAAAGGGCTAAGGCCCCGAACAAACCGTCGAACCCGGGCATCCATGGTCGACACTAAATGAGGAGCATACTTGGACAACCTTACGAACTCCATGTGATATTCCCAAACACTCATACTACCCTGCTTGAGGACCTCGAACTCCGTGGCGCGGGCTGCCATCACCTCGGCAGGCAAGAAGTGGTCCATAAATGCATCTACGAACTCATCCCATCTGGCCGGAGGGCTCCCTTCCTCACGGGAATCCTCCCACATTTCGAACCATGAACGTGCCGCTCCCTTCAGCCTGTAAGAGGCCAACTCTACCCCCTCTATATCTGTAGCCTTCATCACTCTGAGGGTCTTGTATATCTCATCAAGGAATTCCTGTGGGTCAGCCTCTGGATCGGTGCCTGAAAATTCTGGAGGGGCCAATCGCAAGAATTGATGGACTCTGGAGCCAAAGGAATCTCCCTGCCCACTGGAGGATGCAGGGGCATCATGGGATCTCTGGGCCTGGGCGGCCACTAACTGCGTTAACATATGGATGGCTCCCCTAAGCTCTTCATTAGAGATACCGGAGCCCGAAGCAGGAACTGTATCTGAGTCAGGAACACCGGCAGGAGGAATGGTGGCATCCTCTGCCGCAGCTGGAATAGGGACACTTGGGTTTTGAACAGATGGGTCAGGCAAATTCGGGACCGGTGGGTCATTCTCTCCCACGGCATCGGGTACATGATTAACAGCTGCACTTGGGCCGGCATTGGCCCTAAGGCCGAGTCTAGCCTTCTTCTTAGGTGCCATATTCTGAAAATTTAGGAACAAGGCACGAATTAGACACAGATATCTCCACATTGCACTTTACCGCACGATATAGATTATCAAAGAAGTAGGTAAATTCCTAAATGCTCGTGTAGCCCCCTACTTATATGATGTGGTCGACAACACACCTATAAGAAGGGCACTACTAGACACGGCTCCGAGACATCCTAGGACACTTTAAAACCTTAAGCTCTGATACCAAGTTTGTCACGCCCCAAATCGAGGAACATGACCGGCGCCTGACCGGGTTGCCCCAGTCAAGCGGACCTGGGTGCCTTTCATTCCCACGCGTTACCCCTGTGATGACCGTTTCTCATTAACCAAATATATTACTAATCATAATTGATTTCACATTAAACAAATAAAACGATACGAGTGATTCATTAACTAGGTTTCAATTTTTACAACGCCCGACATAACACAATATATACATAAGACTGGAGTCCCACAGTTTACATGTCTACAGAGCCTCTAGGATACAAAAGGGAAATACAATACTTGCCGGTAAGGCTCCGGCTATACCTTACAAAACCAAAATGAAATCTAAACCGAGTGGCATGAACCACACAAGGCCCCGAGGAAGAAAGGGGCTCACCAAAACGGGCAGTGGAAGGAGAAGGATACTACCGCCGATGAGCTGAAGTGCCTGCTACTGATCCACCTACAATCATGACACGAATGTAGCGCCCCCGGCAAAAGGGACGTCAGTACACTTGAATTTGTACTGGTATGTATGGACAAACTTTGTCCCAAGTAAACTCAAGCCATTAAATTTCATCAACAATTAATTAAGCCAGCCAACCATGTTTCTACATTTTTCTTATTTCAAATAATTCTCAACACAAAGCACTTTCTACAATCAACCAATTTAACAATAACCAATCAATCACGTAAAGCACAAGTAGTCAAACAAAGGGGCAATCAGTGCCCCACAGGTTGCAAACTCTCCTGTTGTCTCCTTTCACAATTTCACATTATTGATTTTTGTATCAATTTTCAATAGCGATTTCGATCGCTTTCCATCCTTATTGCCCCTGACCACCCTTATTACCTCGGCCACCCTTATCACCCCAACCCACACCTTATTTCACCACGTTGCGGCGCGCAACACGACCCCGCCTTACAGTTGAAAACACAACAATTTCAAACAACAAGATAAGGTACTACACACACAATTTCAACAAGTTCAAATAAGCAACTTACACATTGGTTCACGTTCTCAATTTCTTTTCAATTCAATATCACAACCATGTTACAATATTTCCACAATTCAAGTGTTTGATCTCTTTCCAAAAGGAACCATATATGCCATAACAACAATTTTCCTCAGTTCTTTACCAATTTCAATTCCTTTGTCATCTTTCAATTCATATTTCAAACCATACCACATGTAGTTCAATCATCAATTGTATACCCAACAATGATATTCGAAAAATCACATAAAATCTCTCAAATTAACACATGCCAAACAATTTCACACATATGGGCGATTTTACAAGAATCAAAATTAGCCATACATACCTGGTGATGATTTTTCCTCCTACTTTATGCTTACCCAAGCTATCTTACTCTTGCCAACCTTGTTCTTGAAGACTCTTACTTCTACTCACTTCTTTTTACTAGAAATCAAGTTCAATAATCATGCATGAGTGTAAAAATTCTACTTTTAAAAGCTATTATATGAAAACCTCTCTTTACCCAATTAAAACTGAAAATCAAGAAAATAGTTAGGGTTTTTACCTTGAAAAGATTGGGGAAGTTGAATCCTTGCCCTAGGATCCCTTGGAATTAAGTAGTTGGAACAATCTTTGAAGATGAAGAACTTCTCTCTCTAAAAACCCTCTCTTCTCTCTCTAATTTTTGGTAAGATAATATGATAAAATGAAAAAGAAGTGTGTTATATTAAAGAAGAGATCGGGTCAAAATATTACAAAAATCCGGGCCGAGGTCGAATATGCGGTCACTATGCGACCGCAGAATCCACATGCGGTCCGCAAAGTGACCGCAGAATGGCCTCAAAGTTGTGCAGGTTCTGTTAAGGAATGCGGTCACTATTCGGACCATGACACCACATCTACTAGGTTTTATGCACAAAAATTTTACGGGGCCTTACATTCACTTACACCTGTGTTATCTCCTATAAACATGATTGTCCTTGTCCCAGTGTTCACACCAACCTTCTGCCTTTCCATAAGTCTAGTTTGTGATTCTGATATAACACTAGGCCTTAATGCAGGTTCAGGGCCATCATCAAATTCAGGAAAAGCATCCAATGTTGGAGTAGGCATAAAGGTAAATGCCTGATTGCTGCCACTGCCTTCGCTTGTTTGGGACACTTGGGGTGCTGAAAAATTGATATCAGCCAATACCTGATCATCATCAGTGTCTTCATTAATCAAAGTCTTTTGTCTTTTGGCTGGCTTCTTAGCCCTAGATGTCTGCCTATCATTTGATGGCTGCTTGTTCTTCTTCATTGGCTATTTACAACAACAACAACAACAACAACAACAACAACCCAGTATAATCCCACTTAGTGGGGTCTGGGGAGGATAGTGTGTACGCAGACCTTACCCCTACCCTAAGGTAGAGAGGCTGTTTCCAAATAGACCCCCGACATCCTTCCCTCCAAGAACTACCCACCTTGCTCTTGGGGAGACTCGAACTCACAACCTCTCGGTTGGAAGTGGGGGTTGCTTACCATCGGAGCAACCCCTCTTGTCACTTCATTGGCTATTTAATATAAAAAAAATAGTTAAGTATAGTAAAAAAAAGTAGTTGAGCAGATTATGTATAATAGCTAAGTATTGGGTCTATACCTTTTTACATCCCCTAGCATTATGGTTTGCCTCTCCACAATTGCCACAAGTCATAATTCTGCCTTTTCTGGATTGACTCCACTCTCCTTGCCTCTTGATTGCCTCATCCTTCTGTCTATCTCTTTTGACTTTAGGCCTGCCAGCTTGTTTCACCAGTTCTGGAGGTTCCATGGCTAGAGATGGATCTAGTTTCCAAAATTTCTCACCAGGTACATGTTGTATTTTATGCTTGTAAGTAAGTAGAAATGCTTCTTTGCTGTACCACCAGTGCATCTCCTTCAAAGGGTCTTCCTTTAAATACAAACATGATCTTATTGCATGAGGACATGGGATTCCTAAAAGATCCCATCCTCTACATGTGCATTTTTCCCCCTGTAAATTGACAATGAATTTGCCAACCCCTTCTAGTATTTCAAATCCATCATCACCATTGAAATCAACCTCAATGGACCGAGCTATCTTTAGATAGTTAGTATAAAGCTTCATGCTTTGAGGACTGTAGTTTGTCTTCTAAGATCTCACCTCATCTTCATGTTTTCTCAATTGATTCATTACTTTGACTCTTATATCTTCCAACATCTTGGGGTGGGTACTTTAACAGGTCTGTAACGGCTGCTTCCTTCAACTGTCCCAACTTGCTCAGCTGATCCTTGAAGTCTTCTTCATAAGTGGCCCAAGCACTCCACCAAAGTAACTTCTTCATTTCAAGACCTTTATACTCTTTGCACCAGTTTGACTCTACATGTCTCACACAGAACCTATGCTTTGCTTCAGGAAGTACTGCCTTTATTGCCTCCATTAATCCCTGTACATGTAAAAAACTATCAAGAATTTTGAAGGAAAAAGAGAGTAAACAATAGTAAAGAACTCGGCAGAGACAATAAAGAGTTTTGAAGAAAAAAGAGAGTAAACAAACAATAAAGAATTGGCATACCTTCTGCATATCCGACATAAATGTGACTCCATTACCCATATTCAAGTCCAATGAATTGTGAAGAAGCTCCAGAAACCAAGTCCAACTTCTTTTTGTTTCCCTATCAACTACAGCCCAAGCAAGTGGATAAAAGTGACTCATGTTATCTTGCCCAACTGCAACTAGTAGTTGTCCTTTAGCCTTCACCTTTAAGAATGTACCATCAAGCCCAATAAATGGTCTCAAGCCCTCTTTGTACCCCATCTTCAATGCATGAAAACAAATGTACACCCTAAGGAATTTTCTTTTGCCCTGCAACAATGCTTCTTTAGATAGATTAATAACCACATCACTCCCAGGATTACTGTCCCTCAAAGCATTGGCATATGCTTCAAGCTTGTTATAGTCATTAGTGAAACTACCTTCCAACTTCTCCAATATCATTCTTTTTGCCCTTTTAACCTTAGATTTACAAGCATTAAGTTGAAATGAATTCTTCAGGTCTGCCCTCATTTCTTTCACCTTATACTTAGGGTTGTCTTGCAACTTCTTCTTGAAGTAGTAAGCTATACTGCTATATTCAACCCTACTGTTCTCAAAAGCAGGATTACAGTCATGTATTGGATTGAGTGTCTTCACTCTACACCCCTCATTTCCCTTTTCAATGGAAATAAGACATTTAAATGGGCAGCCCTGTACACACTTATACCTCACTCTAATTTTATCACTTTTCAGCAGCTTTAGTTTCTTTTGATTAACCAATGAATAAAGATTCATGAACTTTCTAGCTTCAGCAATGTCCTTAAAAGACATGCCTTTATAAATCTCTTTGTATTCATTAAGGTTTGCACTAGGATGCACATTTCTTTGAGCCTGAAATTGTTCTAACTCTTCAGAATCATAGGCCAGGCCATCAGAACCTGCCTGATCCTCATCTTCATCTTCACTATCACTACTACTATCATCAGTACCAACTAATACTTGAGATATATAAGCCTCAGTATGGTTTACAATGTTTGGGACACTAACACTTTCTTCACACTCATCTACAGCATGGACATTTAGTACCTTAAATTCATCACAAACAAGGGCCAGCAACTTACTAATTCCAATATCTCCTTCAACTTCATAAAACTTACCAGATGGGCCAGCAATTATTAATTGTTGTACCCCTATATACCCTAACAGAAGAATGTGTTCATCTACTATATCTTTAAAGGACAAAAGGTCAGAATCCTTATCTTTCCAGATGTGGACCAACTTTTTTGAATAGAGTAGGTGTGGCTCTTGAATCCAGTCACCCCCATAATTGAAAACTAGGTCAACAAGAACTATCTACAAAACATAAATAAGACAATGTAAAAAACTTTATACAAAATGGATCGCACTTAATAAAGAAATCAGAAATGAAACAATAAAGAATGGGAACAAACCAATAAAGAAAGCATAACATTGGGAAAAACAGTAAACAATGCAGAACATTACAATAAAGAATGCATATCTACCACTTTCCAATGTACTTAATCACATGCATAAGGGATATTTGGACCCCATCCGACCATACATGAGCAAAAAGACACAACTGAAAGCAATAATATACCATCAGAAATCAGAAATTAAAGGACCACCTCAAAAGATGTACATGCACGACAAAATAACATTAAATCGACAAACTACATAGTAGAAAGCATGTATAATAACATTCTGATATGCACATTTACCATGAAAAAAAACCCTAGCTCGAAACTTCAGGTAGAAATCGAACATTGACAAACTACATAGTAGAAAACATGTATAATAACATTCTAATATGCACATTTACCATGAAAAAAACCCTAGCTCGAAACTTCAGGTAGAAATCGAACATTCTTGAACAAAATTAGAAGAAACACAACTTTACTTAGCTGAATCATGAAATTTTGTGAGAAATAACTCACCTTTTTCGGTCTCAGATCCTCAACTTTGTCACTGATGAAAGCCCTAGATGAAACCCATCCCCTTCGTCGTTTCTTTTTCTCAGTTTTTAAACTTTTCTTTCTCTATTTTTTACGGTCAATTTAGGGGTTTTACTTATATTATGTTTTTGGTATTGGGGCGGGTTGGGCAGGGGAATTGGGGCGGGTCAGGTTTATTTAGGGTAGTGGGTCTTAGTCTCTTCAGATGGTTCCACGTGGCACATTAGGGTAAAAATGAAACTTTGTTGGACGGTAAGGGCATTAATGGACGGATAGTATAACGGGGGATGAAATTGAACAATATATGATAGTAGAGGGGTATATCAGGCCCTTTTCCGATACATTAAATATTAAATTATAATAGTAATCATAACAAATATAAAGTCAAAAAGAAAATAGAACCATGTATATGGTCAAAATCAAGTGGGCTCGAGGAATCACTTCAAGAGTAAGTCCGAAGTATACTGGGTTCGAGGCCGATGGCAGCTCAAAGCTTGAAGATTAAAGTGACTGATTAATGTCGAGGCTGAACGTGATCGGCCTTGAGATAATGTCGTTGTGGTTTTGTAAAAGAAAGAGCAAGATTCCCGCCACGTCCCCAAGATAGTGGCGTAAATTCAGGAATAGATTTGTACGAGTTAGTACCAATCCATACTAGGCGGTTAGATAGTTGTCCCAATAAGATTTCTTACTGAAAATAGAAATATACCTTATTTAGGGTTCCCCTACTATATAAAGGGGATTCTTATCATTTGTAAACATTATCAATCATTGGTGAAAGAATACATTCACTTACTTTCTCATTCATTGTTCATCAGAATTGTCCTTTAACTTTATTATTATTAGCTTATTGTTCTTGATCTACTTCGAGGCCACCTTAGCTCGAGGTCGAGACTGCTAGCTCACTGGTTTGATTTAATTTATTTCCTTAATTTATACGTTAGTTTTCTTAGTTATTAATTAGTATTGAACTAAATCACATATCTTTAAAATCATAAATCAAGTTTAATTATTTCTCGTATTTTCAAGGTAAACAGTTTGGCACCCACCATGGGGCTAAAGAAAATAGTTAATATTTCAGTACTGATTCTAATAACACTCGTCATTTTCACATTGTTGATACCCAACTTTTTTCTGTATATTTTTTATACGCGAAATACTTTCAAAATAGCATATGTATGCATATATAAGTGTATCCAAATATTTTGGTATTTTTCCTAATTTTTAAAAGATTTTTAAATCGATTTATTGTCCAGTTTTAAGGGTATAAAAATCAATAATTATTCCTTAAATTATCATTTTGGTGATTACTTTATATTATTCTCATATTTATCCCAAAGCCATTTCATCTGAGACACCAAAGCCATTTCATATAAGACGCCGCCTTTGAATCCCTTCGTCTCTCAAACACTCTTGAATCTTCCTTGAACTCTCATCATCTCCCACCTTGAAAATCACCGGAATCAATAGCTTCCTAGGTTGTGAAGCCCTTATAATCACCTCATATTACTCTTATGTGCTTGATACTTGAAGATTTAAGGGCAGACCTCGAAGGTCTTCACTCGGACCTTTGCCGATTTAAAGTCTCAGGGTCATCTACGGCCACGCTCCATCGTACCATGGTGTTTTGATCCTCGTTCTGACCTCTCCAACTCAGATCGGTGACTTTTTCAAAGCCTTTCTCATTCTAGGGTTCTTTTGAAACCATAACACTTCGAGGTTCTTTCCAATTTTTTTAGATTTGTTGTGTATCTATGCTCTACTTGAGTTTTTAAACTATTTCTCTAGCTTTGCTTTCAAAACCATTTCTTTTCGATCTAGGGTTTTCTGAAATGTTAAGTGTTTTTATGATTTTTCTTTGTTATTCATGTGTTTTCCTCTACAGTGTTCTTGTATCATTTGTTTTGTGTTTGTCTCACCATGTTTTCCTATGTTATGGTATCGTAAACTTTCCTACTGTATTCTCTACCATGTTCTTATATGTTCATCTTACTGGTTTTCCTATATGTTTGTCTGCTATACTTTTTTGGTATTCTTGTGTTCTTTTACTGTATTTTCCTACTGAGTTTTAAGTTTTTTTGTTTGCCTGCTACTGAGCCCTGTTAAAGATCTCCTGAAAGATCATGCTTCTTCTTTTCTCATCAGTATTTTCCATTTTGTCCTTTGAATCCTGCTACTATTTGCGTGTTATTTTGCTATCATGTTATCTCACGAGTTATATTGTCGAAGAAGCATGTTCTTTTCTGAAAATTCTAAACGTGATTTCGATTCTATTTGCGTGCTATCTCATCCTTGCTTTAGGGTTTTCTCAAAAGACCCCTAATTCTTTCAAACTAACTTTGAGTCTCTAAACTAAGTTTGAATATCTTTGTTTTATACAATTCTGAAATTTTGATGAACTCTCCTATATTGGAAGTTTTACTGATTTTATGACAAGTTTCTTTCATGCATAACATGTCTGTGTGCTTTTTATATGTGTTGAGTCTCCCTTTGAAAAGTATTTCCAAACTTGTGATTGATTCGGAATTCCGTTTAAATTGGTCTAATTGATTGTTTGCTGATTTTCCTTAAGTTAAAACCTTTTCCACCTTTTTTGACTTGGTTCATTCATACCACAGTTCAGACTTTATGATTTACCGGCTGTTAATTAATTCCTTGCCTTATATGCACAAACCGTGTATTGTCAAACCCTATCCTTAAATAACTTGTATGTATTTGCCCTCAATGGTTTGCACAAAGTATTTGATTAATTTCATTCCTTAATTGATTTTACCCATTTGAATCTGAATCCCATAATTAAGGGAAGCCTTGTGTAATTGATTGACAATCAGTTTTCAACCTATTTTCTTACCTTATTTTTGCCTTCTTTCTGCACATAAATACACTACTTTTCTTTCACACTTGACACGATTTTTAATAATCCTCCACTACTACAATTTACAATTCTCTTCTAATTAACAGCATCATCACAATGTGTTTACTTACAGCTTTCTACATCTCTGTCTCTTTACTACTTCTGCAGATTCAAATAGTTAAACTAGCATGTTAATTTATTTTGTTTGTTTCTATTATGAACTCCTCTTCCCTGTTCCCTTTATGTGTTTTGAGTTACAGTTTAAAACATGGCAATATGCAAGTTATTGTCAATGGATTAAACTTGATCCCTTAGGGGATCCTAACCTTTGAACAATATGTTCTAGTAGGCTTATGGGTGTGCTAGCATCTCTCATTGTTGGGTTATGCCCATTAGCCTGCATTTATCTCTTGTAATTCCTCATTCCTTATACCCCTATGTGTATGACTTCACTTTTCTTTTTTTCCTCTTGGAATTCTGCACTTGCACTTTCCCTCTTAGTTCCGAAGTTCTGCCCTCTTTTGTGAGCCTTGCCCTAGGACCTTGAGTTCCCTCTGAACTTGGACACCTGAGGGATAGCTCTTCCACAATGCAGTTTGGCTTAATATAATGATACATTTGAGTGTAAGCACTACCCGGAGTTCTTAAGGAGCTCTTAGGGAACTCTGACACACCCACGTGGTATAAAGGCTTTTAACATTGATCTTTGGCGTCGGTTTACTTCATACTTTAGGCAGGAAGTCTGAATTAGGCTCTCCTTGGTTGTAATTTTCAATTTCTGATGTATTTTCTTTACTTTATTTTCTTTGGACTGTAATAACTTTGTAATAAACTTTTGGGGATGGACAGTGAAAAGGAAGGGGTAACCATGCACTGTATTTTTCATGTAGTTACCATGCCTATAAGACATTTATTTTTTCATATAGTTACCATGCCTATAAGACTTATGCATTTTTCCTATAGTTACTATGCATATAAGACTTATGTATTTTTATATAATTACCATGCCTATAAGATTTCCGCATCTCATTTAGCTACCATGTCTCTAATATTTCTGCATCTCCTTTAGCTACCATGTCTATAAGAACTTCTGCACCTTATTTAGATGAAATGCCTATAGGAATTTCTGCACTCATATATAAAAACCATGTCTATAGGATGCACATGCATGTAGATAATATGCCTATAGGTCGTTTCTGGTTCTTGCATACTCATCTCCTATTAGGCAAACGTGTTTATAGACCTTAATAACCAATGTAATCAGATATCATGCTCGCAATAAAAAATGCAATGCCTAGATAGCATGTTGTAGGATTTCTGCACTTCTCTATGTCAATAACAGTTTTTTTAAAGTCAACAAACACGTAGAAACATGCCTTTAGGGGTTCTAATCAAATCTGAATTGCCTCACTCGTTTGCAAGTTTAAACTGTCAGTAGTAATGCATTATCAATTGTAGAACTTGTACTCCTTCTATTAAAATTAGTAACATTTTCCTAAATCAAATATGCATTCAGCTTACCTTTTGTTTTTGAAATCATTAGATATCATGCCTATAGGTTTTCGTCTAACACGTAGGCAAACTTTAGGGTAAAACTTATAAATTGAATCAGATTTTATTAACTACAACCAGCAGGCAGGCCTGATTCTGGCTTCTTATCTGAACTATGTAATAAATCAGTCTGCCTCAACCTCTATTAAGTTTAATTAGACCCTAATCAGTACGTGCAATACATGCTAAACTATATGCTTTTCTTTGGTCTAAGGAGGCTTGTTTGAGCCTTATTTGTTTATGTGTTTTCCCTATACCTATTATATGTGTTCTTGCTTGTCGCCTTAGTATTTTTACCTTTGAAACTATAAAATCCCAACATCCCTTCCCTTTAGGATTAGTAGTCCCAAATGCCTCCTGGACTGATAGGATTGGGGCGGGTAAATAACATGCAATAAAAAACGAGACTATTTCGCGCTTTAATACCTTAAAGGGGTGGGAAAGGGTGGATATGGATATGATTATCACGCGATAACACCACGCGTATAAGTGATTACCGGGTGTTGTGTGGGGTGATTCATATTATTAATAAACTTAGGACCCCCTTTCCGTTGTTTTTTTTTGTTTCTTTTAATCTTTAAAAATATTCTCTTCTAAATTAGCTCTCTTTAATTCTTCTTCTTACTTTGTTAATTTCTAACCTTTATGTGAAAATCCCCTCTTATTTGAAGTCTTACTTGTCTATATGTTATTTGTACCTTAAGTCACAAAATAGCTTGGTCGGGAACCACACTAGTGGATTTTGAGGGGTGCCTAACACCTTCCCCTTGGAATAATTTCATGCCCTTACCCAATCTCTGGTTATCCAAACAAAAATCCTTCTTAGTGTCCTAATGCACTTAAATCATTAGGTGGCGACTCTTCAATTCTCTTGAACCCAATTCCCAAAAGGGAACGAGTTGTCCTCCCAAATCTAATGAACCCAATTTCACGAGAAAAGGGGGCGCAACAGCATGGCGACTCTGCTGGGAGTTCTTTTAGGCTTTTACCATTTCAAGCTATTACTGTGACTTTATATTTCTTATATGCCATTACTTGTTTTAAGCATTTAATTCTCTCTTCTACTATAAAACTGATTTGTCTTTTATTTCTTTTATTGGTTTCCTTTATTACATTCATGTATTATTGTTTTAAATTATTGTAATTATTATTATAAATGTGCAAACACATGACAACTTGTTTTAATTATTGCATAAGAATGTTTTGAACGTCATATTTCACTCGTGCCAAACAAAATACCATAGTAACACTTATAATGAGTGGTTGCACTTTTCTGATATTATCACCGCCTAAAATTCGGCAACGGAATATTTGCGGTAAAACTAGTTGATCAACGGTGTAGTCGACGGTCCTGCGCCTTTCCCTCTTGAGTTGTTTGCTCAATGGTACCAGTCTAATACCACGTAGATACCTTACTTTGTTTAACTGTACATGCATCACGGTCAAACCTAGCTGAGTAGTTATGTTGTCCGCATAATAACTCTTTGAGATAACATTGTCCAAATTCCATTGGGTTTTCTTGAAACCCAAACCGGACCTTATCACGTTTTCTACATTTATTTGGAGAACTAAAATGATTTTATGCTAAATGTTTATATTAAATAATTGAGCCTGGTGGGGGTAAGGACCGAACCTTTTATCTCAAAAACATGAGGCACGAAGTCCGTAGATTCGGCATGGTTACCAATATCCACCCAAAACTGCTAAGGTGATGGGAGGATCTTCATTCCAGTGATCAAGCTCTTGTCGGAAATATTTAGGAAATCTACCTTCTCTCCTAGAAATTCAGCCCAACAACAAAATTATAGAAGCGTCTACTCTATTCTGGGATTGTGATAGGTCTGTGTTCCACTTTAGAGACATTGGGATGGCACCCCTGCTCGAGGAAATAAGGGGGACTGACTGGAACACCATAGGAAACTCCAGGTTTGTTAATGCCGGAAAACGCAAGGGTAGAGTGTTTGCCCAAGTTCAGGCGAAGTTTACAAAAATGACAAATGAACTCGGTCATGGACCAGGTCCATCATGTGAGGCACAATATTTATCAACCTAGACATATGAGTTAAGTCTCAGTGATCAAGCAACAATACCTCCTGAACAAATCAAAAAGGTTACATATTGAATGAGGAGAGAAAGTATCCTCATGGGAAGAGGACACGGTCCGGATAAAGGATATGGTTGGAGTTTGTATTGTTCAAGGACTCAACTTCGATGGAAGATCAACAATTGAGTCTCAATCAAACTCTAATTACTAACTCATTAAATAATAGTGATTATTCTCTTTTACAGGTAATTGCACAAATACAGAAGTTAAACTAAATTGAGAGCAAACGAGCGAGGCAATTTTGCAAGCAATTTATGTGAGATTCAAGTGTGCATTCGTGAAGCTACTTGGACAAGATAGAAGAACCAATTCCATTGTGTTTATTCATATTCTAGTTTAATTGTAGTAGGTAATTTAAAGTTTTACCTTTTTAGCTTTTATAGAAGAAATTGTAATAGGTACTTTGAGTATTCAAGTTATAGGCTAACTTGAAGGTGTCGCAACAGTTGAGGCTGTGTGCCACTGGGATTAGAGTTTAATCCTTAGGTTTACAAGAGTTTTGTAAATGCTATTTTGGCTCAGTGATTTTAGTGGAAGTTTGGGAAAATCCTACTGAGTAGTAAGTCATGGTTTTTTCACCTTTTGAGCCAAGTATTTTCCACATAAAAATCTTTGTGTTATTAATTTTATGTACTCTTAATACCGCAAACATTAGTAGTAAGTACACCTAGAAGAACAAGGTCCTTCTAGATAAAAAATTGGGTACCACACAAATCACCCCCCCTCTTGTGTAGTATTGACGTTTAGAACATCAATTGGTATCATAGTAGGTTATCCTTGAAGAGGCTAACACCTTAGGAGAAGATCAACATGAGTATACCACCTGGGAAGGGCAATCCACTGCTAGGCCTCCACTTTTTAATGGTAAGTACTATTCTTGCTGGAAGAACAGGATGAGAGATCACATTATATGGGAAGACTATGAACTTTGGGACATAGTCACTGATGGTCCCCTAGCAACAATAAAGAAGAATGCTGAAGGAGTTGATGTACCAAAGACAAGGGCTGACTGTACTGCTGAAGATCTGAGGAAGTGGGAGAAAAATGCTAAAGCCAAGAAATGACTTGTGTGTGGACTAGGTCCTAATGAGTACATCAGAATTCAAAGTTGTACCGCTGCTAAAGAAATCTGAGACACCTTGCAAGTAGCTCATGAAGGAACACCTCAAGTGAAGAGGTCCAGGGGAACACTGATGTATTCTCAATATGAGAATTTTACTATGAATTAAGGAGAAACAATTCAAGAGATGTATACTAGGTTCACTACACTGACAAATGAACTTAAATCTCATGGAAGGATCATTCTTGAAGAAGACAAGGTTGAGAAAATCTTAACAAGGTTCTACCAGTCTCGTGGGAAAGCAAAATCACTGCTATTCAGGAATCAAAAAATATTGCTACCCTCAAGTTAGATGAACTAATTGGAAATCTCACTATATATGAATTGAGAAGGCAAACCATGAAGATTGATGCACCCAAGAAAGAAAGAAGTTTGGCCCTCAGAATTGCTAAAGGTTCAGAGTTAGAGGATGATGAAATGGCTATGTTTACAAAAGATTTCAAAAAGTACCTTATGAGAGGAAATGACTCTTCAAGAGGAATAACCTTCAACAAACCAAGGGCCCCTGAGAAACAGACCAATGAAGGTTGCTACAAATGTGGTAAGACTGACCACATAAACAAGAACTGCCTTCAATGGGAAATTGGGTGGAAGAAAGGGTTGAACGAAGGAACAGGAAGAAGGAACAAATTCAACAAAAAGGAACAAAAGCTCAACAAAGGCTATGGTTGTTTACTAGGGAAAAACATCAGATGAGGACTCAGAGGATGAAGCTGAAGAAGAATAGCCTCTAATGGTCATAGGAGACTCAAAAGATGAACAAGAGGTTAGTATTCTTCATCTCAAAGATAAAATTAAATTTTTGTCAAAAGAAAAGCTGCCTGAGCTATTATTAGATTTCATTGATGAGTCTGAGAGAATTAACAATAAGAAGGAAGAACTGTATAAGTAATGTGTGATACCAAAAGCAAAATGTAAAATCTTAGAGTCTAGAGTCAATGAGTGTGATAGCAAAAATGCTGAGTTGAAGAACCAGGTTTTTGAACTTGACACCAATGTGCTAGAACTTAGGTCTGAAAACTTAAAATTGAAAGTAGGAATTGGAAAGAAGAAAGCTGATCACACATATCTTACTCTAGAGGAAAACCTAAGAAAAATGAAGGATGAATTGTATTAAAAGTATGAACTTATTAAAGTCCTAAAAGAAGACCTAGGAAAGGTAAAACATGAATTAGACAGAACCTACAAATGGAACAAGGCATCAGATGCACTCTCTTGGTTGCAAGAGCATCATAGTAGCAATAAAAGAGGACTTGGTTATGGAACTCAAACACCAAAGTGGGACCCTAAAAGCAAGTACCTCACACTTCCCGAGAATAAAATATGCACGCACTGTGGAAGGACTAGCCATTACAAAAATGAATGTAATGCAAATGTAAAGGCCAGTCAAAAGAACAAAGCCTTTGTTCAAGAGAAAAGTAAGCTTCTTGGATGGGCAAGAAGGAATATGATTTATCCTTTTGCCTATGGAAAGGGACCCAAACTAGTTTGGGTTCCTAAGACTAACCCCTAATTTCTTTTGTAGATCCAAGTGAAAGTATGCAACCAAATATGGTATATGGATAGTGGATGTTCAAAACATATGATTGGGAGCAAGGACAAATTCCTTTCATTTGAGAACTTAAAAGGAGGTAATGTCTCCTTTGGTAATGAAAAGAAAGGTGAGATCATTGGGGTTGGAAAGGTAGTAAAGACAGATTCTCATTCCATAGAGAATGTATACCTGATAGATGGCTTGAAAAATAGCCTAATAAGTGTGTCGCAATTGTGTGATAGAAGTAACCTTGTGTCTTTCACCTCCACCAAATTCTTTGTGATTAACCTTATCACTGATAAGATTGTTTTGCAGGGAAAAAGAGTTAATAATAATTATATTGTAGATTTGTCTACCCTCTCAGAAAATGAACTCACTTGTTTAAGTGTTTTGGTTAATGGTCCGCTCCTATGGCACAAAAGACTTGGTCATGCAAGTCTAAATCAGCTTAACAAATTAGTCTCTAAAGACTTGGTGATATGGTTACCTAATATCAAGTTCAAGGAAGACAAAGCTTGTGAGACATGTGCAAGGGGGAAGCAGGTAAGATCATCCTTCAAAAATAAGAAAATGGTAAGTACAACCATGTCGTTGGAACTGGTCCGTATGGATCTATGTGGTCCAATGAGAACGATGAGCAGAGGTGGAAAGAAATATGTAATGGTGCTAGTTGATGATGAAGCATTTGACATGTTTAATGCGTTTGTTATAAAAACTCAGAAACAATTAGGAAATCAATTTGCATCCATTAGGTCTGATCATGGAACTAAATTTGAAAATTCCAAAATTTTTGAATTCTATGATGAAAATTGTATAGATCATATTTCTCTGCCCCTATGACCCCTCAACAAAATAGAGTAGTTAAAAGAAACAATAGAACTCTTAAGGATATGGCTAGAGCCATGCTGCTTTCTAGTAAATTGCCTCACAGCTTGCAGAGGCTGTAAACACTGCATGTTACATAATCAATAGATGCATGACTAGACCTCTGGTAGAGAAGACTCCCTATGAGTTACTTAAAGGGAGAAAACCAAACATATCCCATCTTATGGCATTTGGTTGTAAGTGCTATGTGCATAATAATAGAAAGGACTACCTAGGTAAGTTTGATCCCAGAAGTGATGAGGGAGTATTTCTGGGATATTCCTCACATAGCAAAGAATATAAAGTGTTTAACAAAAGAACTTTGTGTGCTGAAGAAAGTGTGCATGTAGTATTTGATAAAACTAACATTCTTTCTGAGAGACAAGAACATGAAGATGAAGCCATTGGATTGGTAAAAGACTTGACTAAAGCATCAGCTCGGGTCAAAGTGGCACCAATAGAAGGAACATGTGATGGAACATGTTCTTCCATATAGGGCAACCTAACAGGGGGAACCAATCAAAGAGGAATTGAAATAAATTCCTTAAAGGAACCTATTCATGATCATGTTCCTCAGCAACAGAATATGACAGAAACATATAGCAGAAGCCAGTTGATTGTGAAACCTCACAAGTATCAAAGATCTCATCTCATTGAGAACATTCTCACTGATCCAACATCTAGAGTCAAAACTAGATCTCAATTAAAGAATATGTATGCTTTTGATGCTTTTTTATCTATCATTGAACAAAAAAATGTTGTTGAGACTTTGTAAGATGTATATTAGGTGAAAGTAATGCAAGATCAATTGAACCAGTTTGAAAGAAGTCAAGTTTGACATCTAGTACCAAGACTCAAGGACAGATCAGTCATTAGTACAAAATGGGTCTTCAGAAACAAACTTGATGAAGCTAGAACAGTTACAAGAAACAAGGCAAGATTGGTGGTCCAAGGTTACAGCCAAGATGAGGGCATAGACTATGATGAGACCTTTGCTCCAGTTGCAAGACTAGAGGCAATCAGACTTCTCATAGCTTTTTCAATACATATGGAATTTACTCTTCATCATATGGATGTCAAAAGTGCCTTCCTAAATGGTACCTAAAAGAAGAAGTGTTTGTGAAACAACCTCCAGGGTTTGAGAGCAAGGAATGTCCTGAGTATGTGTACAAATTAGACAAAGCTCTTTATGGGCTCAAGCAGGCCCCAAGAGCTTGGTATGAATGACAATCCAAATTTCAACTGGAGCATGGGTACAAAAGAGGTAAAATTGATAGTACCTTATTCTTATGGGAAAAAGGTAAGGATCTCTTTGTTGTTCAAATATATGTTGATGACATAATCTTTGGGGCTACATCTGATAAGCTAAGTAAGGACTTTGCAAAATTAATAGGAAGTGAGTTTGAAATGAGCATGATGGGTGAGCTTAATTTCTTCTTAGGCTTACAAATCAAACAAAGTCCAAATGGAATCATGATCCATCAGCAGAAGTATATAAAAGAGCTAATCAAAAAGTTTAAAATGGAGGAATCGAAAGAAATAGACACACTCATTGCAACTGCCACTAAATTAAATATAAATGAACCTGGTTCATCAGTTGATCAAAAGTTGTATAGGAAAATGATTAGTTAACATTTGTATCTCACTGCTAACAGACATGACATTGTTTTTAGTGTAGAGCTTTGTGCTCATTTTCAGGCAAATCCAAAAGAGTCTCACTTGACTCCTATCAAGAGGATACTAAGATATCTGAAAGGTACCACTGATTTGTGCCTTGGGTATCCAAAAGGCATCAATTTTAATTTAGTTGGATATGTTGATGCTGATTATGCAGGGTTTCCAGTGGATAAGAAGAGTATCTTAGGTATGGCACACTTCCCTGGTACATGTTTTATGTCATGGGCTACCAAAAAGCAAAACTCTGTGGCCCTATCTACTGCTGAAGCTGAGTATGGTGTTCTTGCTTCTTGTTGTACTCAATTGTTATGGATCAAACAACAGTTGGTAGATTTTTTAATTGAAGTGGGATGTATTCCAATATTTTGTAATATCACTAGTGCTATAAGTATGACAAAGAACCCTGTTCATCATAAGAGGACCAAGCACAAAGATGTTAGACACCACTTCTTAAGAGATAACTATGAGAAAGGATTGATTTCAATAAAGCTCTGTGCTACTGATAAACGAATAGCTGACATCTTCACTAAAGCATTGAGTGAGAAAACTTTGAGAGGAACATGTTGGAATTAGGGATGACTAAGATCACCTAATAGGTCCAGTTCAGAATGTACAATGAAAAAAAATTGAAAATGTTTTTTTTGTTAGGAGTTCAAACTTTGTGTAAATATCTAGATCAATTCTTACTCAGTTTCAAACTTTAATTAGTATACTCCTGTGACATGTGTATATATATGATTCACTGATCTCTTATAAAGTTTCTTCTATTTTGGCATTTGAGGCATGTTTAAGAGTGTTCTATATGAAGAACCTGGTTCATCAGTATGTATTCATATGAAAAGCTCAGGTATGTTTTTTATGCTCTACACAATTAGAAAGATTATTTTTCCAATCAGGAGCAGAAGTCCTACATTCATCCAATTCTCAAAAATTATATCCGTTGAACATTGAACCAGTTTGGTTCCCCTAGAACTCTAAAAATCGAGATTTTTGCCTAAAATCTAGCGAAGTCTAATAATCACTAGGAGACTGGAATTATAACTTGATTAGACTTCTAATTGGCCCCTGAAAAAGCTGTTGTTACTGCATTTAATTCTAATCATCTTGAAATACCCACCACACCTTTCTTCATTAGTCTACAACCGTAAAAAATCTACTCAAGTTCTGATCGCCCTTCTTCTCTCCAAAATTCCCAAATTCTTCAAGAAAAAATCCACCATATCTAACCCCCAAGATAATCCTGGCACTCCATGTTGATACCCAATTTTTTTCTAAGTATTTTTTATACCCAAATATTTCCAAAATAGCATATTGGTGCATATATAAGCACACCCAAAATTTTTGGCATTTAATGATTTTTAAAACCAAATTATTACATATTTAAATACAATAAAACCCAATAATTATTCCTTAAATTATTATTTTTGGTGAATAATTCTTTTTTATTTTTACATTTACACCAAAATATAATTAAGGTAAGTTTTTCATATTTTTACAAATTTATTTGGTATTTTTAAAGCTAAATTGTGTATAATTGAAATTTTAGCCTATCTTGTAATTTATGGCATTTTATGTTTATAAAATTAGTCCCAACATTTTTAATTAATATTTATATAATATTCATTTACCTAGTACTCTTAATCTGCTTTTTAAAATCATATTACTATTTTATTAAAAATTTAAAAGGAAAAATTGGTTGTTTACGACCTAGCCTCAGTTACATTTCAATTATAACCAAATTGGCACCCCTATTCAACCCAATTCAGCCCCAAAATTGAGCCCAAATCACCCTAGCCCAGTTTTGTCCTAACCCGACCTAGTACCCATTTAAACCAAACCCATCCATTTTCTTTTAATCTGAGTCGTTGTTCATTTTGATCAACGGCCTAGACCTCCCCTTTCCCTTTTTTAATTCCAAGCAACCTCTTGACCTACCTCATTATTCACCAAATTCCGCCCTTGAATCCCATTCTTCTCTCAACTCACCTCAAACCATTGCCGTCGCCCCTCGTAGAAACCCTAATTCATGGCTCTCTAGACTCATCACAGGCATACACCAGCCTCCCGTGGCTTCTATGCGCTCATCTGTGGGGTCCTATGACCAGACCTTGAAGGGGTCTCGGCCAAGCTTTTGCTCGATGGATGTTCTCCGTTCATCTTCAACCTCTGTCCGGCCAGCCATGGCCATTCGAGTTCGATCTTCGAGTGTCCTGCTCAGATCGGGAGTTTTCAAAGCCTTTCCCATCTCTTGGGTTTCTTATGAAACCCTAGCTCTAAGATTCCTTTGATTTATTCTTAAATTTGTTCTAGATCTATGTGTGTTTGAACTTTCTGAGCATGTTTCTCGAAGCTTCCCCAATTTTTGCTTTCAAAACTCTTTGTTCTTTAATTATGGTTTATGTTAAGTTATTTCGAATCTCTTCCCTTGTTCTTGGCACGTTTCTATACTTTGCTGGTTTGTTTCCCTTATTTGAGTAAGCATGTTGAAAAACCCTAATTTTGTGATTTTTGTTTGGGTCTGTTTTTTAGGGTTTCATTCGATTTATACGCTTATCATCTCAAGGTTTATTTGATGTTAAAAACCCTAATTTTGGGGATTTACCTGAGTTCCTAATCCCATCTGCTTGGTTTATTGATTAATAGTTAAAACCCTAAATTTTTGGGGTTTTTACTTGGAACTTTGAAATTGCTTGTTTTCACCTGTTTGTCGTCTCTAAACTCAAATGATTTGAAAATCCTAGTCTCTTTGGGAGGCTATTCGAGTCCTGTGGGGTTGTTTGTGCAGCTTGTATGCTTGAAATTGTTTAACTTGATTCCTTGTTTCAACATTTCTTTTCTCTATATGTTCTGTATTTGTGCCACCTGACAAACTCGATTATGATTCTCACTCGACTCTCTGCATGTTTTCGATTCCTTCTCTTTCTATTACACACTGAAGCCTAACTAGCATGTTTTGAATGTCTTCTCTATGCTATTGTTGAATGATGTTTCTTTTGCCATAGCTTGACCTCACATGTTTGCTATTTGTGCATGCATTATATACTTAGTTCCTCCTGTTATTTTTTTTAACTCGAAATTGATTTAAAAAAACTTTTCCTTCCCTGAGATCCTGATTTTACTAGCCAGTCAAAATTTAATTGATTATCTTTCTTTGATTGGCCTCACTGAATCTTTCCAAAAATAACTTCAAATCATGTACATAGACTTAATTGCCTATTGTATGACTTTACTGCTTCTTTTACAGCTACAACCATTCTACTTACAAGATTGATTCTCCTTTACCTATTTGGATCCTATTAGTATCTGTTTGAATAAGAATCCCCTAATTAAAGGGGAGTCTTATGCTAATTGATTCTGATTTGTGATCATGCCCATATTTGTGTTGGATTTTATTTATTACCTTATTTCTCCACACATTTTCAAAGCTATAAATATCTACTCTCTTCTCTTTCAAACATACGAACACACACGAACATAGACAAACAATCTGAGTTCAAAATACTCTCTTACACTTAAAAGCTCTCTCTCTCTTTCTGCTACTTATGCTGCTGTGGACTCTTGCTTGCTCTACTTTTCTGCACTTTGTTTCTCTACTGGCATGTTCTAGTTAATTTTCAAGCTTCAACAAAAAACATGTTTCATTCATGTTTACTTTTGTTCATGTTTTATTAGTTAACATATGTTTCTAGCATGCTGTAACATGTCCCCTTTCCCTTGTAATTCAATGTTTAGTTTATGTATACATCCTGTCAGTAATTGGTTATTTATTTGATACTTTATGAATCCAAACCCTCATATCCCCTTTTATGTTTTAAGTTATGGTTCAGAAACATGGCAATGTCTAAAATCATTACCCGTGAATACGAACTGGACCCTTTGGGGCCCTAAGCTTGTCAATTCACCATCCCCATTCCCTTATTATATGTGTGCTGAGTAAAAGCCTTGGCCTGAGAGTATTTCTGATTATTGTTCAGGCCATGGCTTGACCTCTAGTAGGTCTTTAATCTCTAAATGCTTGATCAACAGGTTTGGTCAGGGTGTACCAGTCTATTTTATAGCTGGGCATGACCATCAGTCTGCCTGGGTAGCCCTTACCCATTCTACTGTACTTACACTCATTCTTAGGATTTAAGTTTTGCCCCTCTTGTGTGAGCCTTGCCTTAGGACCCTGGAGCTCCCTCTAAACTTGGACACATAAAGGCACTGCACAACTCAATTTATGTTCAACATCTTGAGTGTATGCACTGCCTGGGGTTCCTGAAATCCCTTGGATCTCTAAAACACCCTAGATGAGAGAATGCTTGAAAATCTGGATCTTGGAAGTGGCTCAATCTCATATTATTAGGCCTCAAGTCTGAATTAGGTTTCTTGGATGCAGCTGAGGATTTCTGATGTATTTTTAATTCCGGTTTATTTTCTTTGGGTTGTAATAACTTGTATAAACTTGGGGATCTTAGTAAAAAGTGGGGATGGGATTTAATTTTTATGCATCAAGGGTAGAAATCCTGCCTATAGGAGTTCGTTATGATTTCTGCAATTTCACACCTAGAAATCATGTCTATAGGTTAACCTTTGTTTCTGCAAACACACCCAGAAATCATGTCTATAGGTTAACTTTCAATTTCTGCAATTTCACACCTAGAAATCATGCCTATAGGCTAACTTTTAACTTTTGCAAACTCACATCTAGAAATCATGCCTATATGATTCATTCATAATTTCAGCATTTCCGTGCATAGATATCCTTCCTATAGGTAAACTTCTAAATTCGTATAAAATATGGTCTACAAACTATTGCATTATGTATTTATAAACACCACCAGGCAAACAGTTCATAGGTTCAATAATAAAAGTCACATATAGATACCATGTTCATAGGACTTTTGTTAATGTCTAAAAAAGGGTTACCCAAATCAGTAAGCATATAGAAAGCATGTCTATAGAAAATTTCTAATCTGAATAGAGTTAATATTAATTGTTGAATTCGTAATGCTCTATTAAAATTTGGTAAACCCTTTAGTTTGCATCTTCTTCTAAAATTAGTATATAACACACCTAGCTTTAACCAACACTTAGACCAATCAGATCGATTTTAGTCAACTGCATTCGAGTAAGCCTAATGTAGACTTTTCTCCTAAAAATATTCGTTGAACCAGTTCGCTCGTCTCTTTGTTTAATTAAGACCAAAATCAGTACGTGTAAGACATGCTAAACTCTGTGATTTTACTGGTTTATGGAGGCATATTTGAGCCCACGTTCACTTTTCTGTTTCCTTCTATTTGCAATTACTCGTTTTGGTTGACGCCTTAGCATCTTATCCTTTGAGACTTCTAAAAACCCCAAATCCCTTTCCCTTTAGGATTAGTAGTCCATTTTGCCTCCGAGGCTGATAGGATTGGGACGAGTTATAGCATGCAATAAGTAATGATACCATTCCATGATTTAATAACCTTAACGGGGTGGGACGGGTAGACAGGGAGATGATGATCGCACGATAACACTATGCATACAACTGGGTATTAGTGTTGTATGGATGATCCATGTAATGTATAAACCTAGGACCCCATCCCTCTTTATTAGTTGTTATTTTCAGTTTTTCAAAAGCTGTCCAATTTTTTTAAACTTCCACTTCTTTTCATTTCTTTTAAGTTACTTGCCTCAATTATTTGACTCCTTCCCTTTATTTGTGTATCTCTTCTTTAATCACAAATCGCTTCCTTCCCAAACTTCAGCTCTTTTATATCCTTTTGTGCTTTTATTTGTAACTATTATGTGAACTATTCTTGTATTTTCAATGCTTACTTGTGTGAGCATGTGATTTTTGCCCTAAGCAAATAATTTCCAAAAATTCAAAAAAATAATTTCTTTATTATTTAGAATTTCTTGTGAGTTTTGTGGCATTTTCTGATAATTGTTGCATTTTACTTGTGCATTTTAAATCATATAAAAATACAAAAATATATGTAGCATTTGTGTGGGATTTAATTTCATAAAATTTTGTCCCGCAAGCTGCTCTATAATGTCGGTTGCACTCATAGGAGCACCCCCTACTTTTTTCTTTCCCTCATAAGCCTCTGCTACTTCCATAACTTCAACGTTAGTTAGTAGTGTAAAATTCTTTACATATAAAGAAAATGAGAAAAAAATGACTTTGTGTACTTTTATTTTTAATTTGTGAAATTTATTTTAATTTTAGAAATTAGTTAATTTCGGAAATTAAATAATAATTTTAGTATTAATTTGGTCTATGATTTTCTATTTGTCATTTTTAAAAAAAAGATATATAAATACAAAAGGAAAAAAGGAAAACAAATTGAAAAGAAAAATAAAAAATACAAAGGGATGAGGGTTGTCCGCATAAATGGACGAATTGGGCCATTTGAATAAATTTTCCCAACCCAAAACAAAACCCACCCAGTTTTAGCCCAATTCCGACCCAAGTCCGGTCCAATCCCTCTTTAATTGAAACGACACCATTTTTGTCACCTTTCTTCTGAGCCATCAGATTTGTTTGATCCAACAGTTGTCATTAATAGCTAGAATTTGATATATTTGCCTGAAAATTACCCTAACCCTAAAACATCTTATCGTCTTCCTCGTATCTCCTTTGTAACTCCGTCAGCTCCGCCGCGGGCGGTGAACGCTACCACCTCCAACAGACCATCGGATTAACACCTCAAACTCCCCCTCTCACCCTCTTTCCAAATATGCAAATGGCTTCCCTCAAACCCCAGTCGAAACCTTCGAATATTAGATCGAAAAAATTCCGGCCACGATGCCACTTCTTCCAAATCACTCCAAACTTACGTCAATGACTCACATGACTTCCATTAACCCAAATCCGTGACCATCTTCCCTCGAATCTCACTGAAGCCACTCGAATTTGGATTTAAGGACTTTCTGGCCAAGAACCCTAATTTCCCAAATTACCCCAAACAAATGTCTCGTGACCCGTTCATCTTTCTAAAGTGGATTTCAATGTCATAGATGGTCAAATGTCACCAGAGTCCACTAATTCGACAGTCTAGGGTTCGACCCTTTGAAGCTAGGGTTTGAGTTAACCCATGTATTGGCTTTCCTAACTTCCAGGGCATATTGTGAGTTCTTTTTTTTTTAATTTGATGTTTTCTTTCCCTCTATTCCTTCCTGATTTCTTTTCTTTTTCCATTTTTAGTGGTCGAGTCTTGGCCTTCTCTTTGGTGTTTTAGTCCGAGTTTGTGAGTTGTTTGTGATAAATCTATGTCAATTATGTCGGTTTTTTATGATGTGGTTTAATTAGATTTCGAGGTTGATTAAAAGTAGTGAACGTTCTTCATGGTAATTTTTTTTTGTCAGTCTAAACTTCTGTCTCATGTTGATTCTGCTTGGCTTAGTTTTTTTTGGCTTCATGATTCAATTGATTCTCATTTGGTTTAATTGTTTCTTGATCATGTTTCATTATTTTGATAAGTGTTAGCTGTATTGTTCTCATTAGTAGTCACAATGGTTTCCGGCTTTGTTAGTTCATTGGGGTTGATTGCATTAGAATCTTTGAATAACTATAGAGGGGCTGGGTATAGGATAATAATTTCAGAGTTAACAATGGGGCAATACGGGTAGTTTACTTAGGGAATCTGGTATCTACTGACCTTAGAAATCACTAGAAGCTCCTAGAAGGGGTGATAGGGGTGTAACTTGGGTAACAAGTTAAAAATAAAAGGGTTAATTGAATAAAAAGGTAGGGGTCTGTGGTGTAAATAACAATCTGAAGGTTGCCCTATTTCTGCCTATAAAAATGAATGAATAGTGCCTTCATGAAGGGAGTTTTTTTAGCCATCCAATCCCTCAGAAATACTCTCTCATTTTTCAAATCCAAAAAATTGGAATTCAAAAAAAAAAACTGAAAAAGCAAAAAATTGAAAACAAAAGAAGAATCAAAAAAAAAAAACTGTTTCATTGCCTTTTAATTTATTTTAGATTCCAACTTGAATTTAGTATTCTAGTTCATTTCAAAACAAAAATAGTTTAGTTTCTTTTTTTCTAGTCAATTTGAAATTATATAGAGTTATTTGAACATTGGTGATTGGTTAATCAAAGTCAATTGACGATTATTGTTTGGACACACTGATTCATTGAGTTAATTGTGGTTCTCTGGTGCTGTTGTGGGTTGCATTATTGAGTTTGCTTGGTTTTTCAACTCATCTTTGAATTGCGGATCGTTATTATTCATTCATTAATTGTTTCTGGGTTAGAAGTTGATTTCTGAGCTGCTATTGAAGTTGTTACTGCTGTTAACTTCTCCTTCTCGATTTCAATTTGAACTCCAGGTACACATTCAAGCATGTTTCAGTATAGATCTTATGCTGGAAAGTGAATCGAAACTGATGTTTATGATATAAATCTGTAGTTGATATTTCTGTTATGTTTGAACCTATTTATGTGATTAATTGGTCGTCCAAGTGTAATTAAACATAGATTATATAAATAGACTGAAATTAGACTGTGATTAAGTGGTTTGGATTGTTGTTTAGATTTTCAGTTGTTGTCGTGAATCAATGTCAAATTTTGTAGTCAGAATTGGTCAAAGTATTTTACAAAGTGAATTCAATGGACTGTGTAGCTCCTACTTTTTGGACATATACTATGAGTTGAATGCTTAGCTTAGTTTTGTAATAGTGAAAACAGGTTTCAAGTGTTAGTAGCTTAGATCCAATTGATGGTAAATTCCAATAGCTGACCCAGTAACCCAAGTCCAAATGTTGAAAGCACAGGAGTGTCGAGATTTAGCTTAGAAATGCTAATTTGAGTTAATACCTAAGTCGCTATTATTTCAACTAGAGTTGAACCATGCCTTTGATTTTCCAATTATCATAAAACTTAGGAAGCTCATTGACAGGTTTTAAATATCGTCTGTTGCTTTGCTAATTATTAAAAGGGAAGTTAAGCGCCGAATAAACAATGTTTGCAGTTTATATGTCGCTTAGTGGAATTAATAAGATAATCTGGTGTTAAATGGGAGCTTGAGTGATCAACATTTAGTCAATAGCACCTGAGTAATTAATTTACATGATTGAGTTGAATTTGTGATTAAAATTGTTTGTACGGCCCATTAAAACTGAAATTGGAGCCATCGAATTTGGCCTGAGATCTGTAATCTCCCAATTGATTGGGCTATGAGTTTTGGCCCAAATTGCATTTTGAAAAGCCAGTGCCCAGACTCGATGTCTAGTTTGAACGCATCCGCTGGACAATGGGAATTGGGCTTTTATCATGAGCCTGATTCATTGGTCCAGTAGTCACTAAATACTTTCATAAGTTTAGCCATTTTAAATGAGATAATTTCTTAGGATTTATTTTCTCTTGATTACTAGAGACGAAAAAAATAGAAAATATAGTTCACATTAGGATATCCTTAAAAAAATAAGATGAGCCTCACTAAACAAAATAAATAAATTATAGGGCCCTCGATAAATGCTTATACAAAGTACTTAGACTTCGGGATGGGCCGTTTAGCAAATTTCACGGCCTTCCCCAAATTAATAATGTGTTAGTCACGTTAGGTGCGTTTTTAATAATCTTAGCTTCTTAAATACGGGTGCACATTTATGTGACCCAAATTCAAATCTCAACGGAGTCGAAATATGTTGACAACCACTGGTGCACTGGTGCGACATGGTTTGAGATGCATTTTCACGACGTTGCAATTATTATTCGAATAAATATTAAAGCGGGTTACTAATAAATGGAACATAAGTTAGAACATATTTTGATATCAGATAAAATCAAATACAACAGTTGAGCGACCATGCTGGAACCACGGAGTCCGAGAATGCCTAGTACCTTCTCCCGGGTTAACAGAATTCCTTACTCGAATTTCTTTTTCGCAGACTGTTAACAGAGTCATAGTTTCCTTGGTTCGGGATTCAACCAGTGACTTGGGACACCTTTAATCTTCCAAGTGGCGACTCTAAATTGTAATAATAAATCTCATTTCGATTGTTCTTTAATTGGAAAAACTCCTCTATGCCCTTGCGGGTGCATGAAAAATGAGGTGTGACAGATTGTCTACTTGTTTGGTTGCATTTAAAGTTATAACTATAGCATGGACAGGAACCACACAAGTAGATCTTGTGGGGTGCCAAACACCTTTCCCTCGAGACAATTTCTAGCCCTTACCCAAACTCTGGTTTTCATCTCAAATTCTTTTTTTAAAGTGTCTTAATGCACTATAATCATTAGTGGCGACTCTCCAAAAATCCAAAACATAATTCCCAAACGGGAATAGAGTTATCCTCCCAAATGTCGTAAACCCGATTTTGTGAGAAAAAGGGTGTGTCGACTCTCCCCCACTTGTATCTCCCTCGAACACATCCTCATCTACTTCTCCTATTGAAAACCCAAAACCCAGGTTTTGTAGGAAGAAAATGCTAGTTAGAAATCATGTAGCTTCTGGAGTTTTAATGAAAACACTAAGTGAGAAATTGAAGGCTAGTCAGAGGAAGAAAAGTCATGCCCAAAAATCTGACTCAGGCACTGAGTCTGATGATTTTATTTCTGTCAGCGAAGGTGAAGAATATGAGTCTTCTAATACTAAAAATGTTAAAGAAACCCCTAGTGAGATTAATGCTTGCTTTGTATTTTCTGACGTGGTTGACAAAGTTGAAAATAGGTTTGTCTTGGTTGGTCCCATTAAAGATGTAGGGGGAGTTGATTCTAGTAGAAGATGGGGTAAAAAGAAAGAATAAAGAGAGAGAGAGAGAGAGGGAGTAAGTGGTAACGTGAGGGGAAATAAGAAAAAAAAATATTGGCTATCTATGGAGGTGTTGAAGAGAGTGGCAAAAAGTTAGGGGGAAATAGTTCTGGAGAGGCAGCTGAAGGGCTTGTTAATTTAAGCAAGCAACAAAATGAACCTGGTTCATCTGCTGAGGAAACCTTAGAAGAAATCCTGAAGAAGGTTAGGGCCAATTATTATCCAAAGAAACGCAAGGCATCCATATAAAAGGATCTAACTGCTTCCAAGCCACCAAAGAAAAGCAAAATGTCATCCCCAAAACCTACTGTACCTTCAGTACCTAAGGGAAGAGCTACCAAGAGTAGGGTCAATCAAAGTGAAGCAGAATTGCAGAAAGCTCTGGAAGAGAGCAAGAAGATTAAGAGGGAAAAGGGAAAAGAAAAGGTTGTGGAGAGTTCTGAGGTTGCTGAAGAAGAAGATGAGATGGAACTGGTCCATCAAGTAAGAGGAACAACCGAAGAGGTTCCAACACCCAAACTAAAAAGTTCTAAGACTTCTTCCAAGAAGTCTTCCTCTATACCTGTACCCGCTGAATCTTCTTTAGCCAAAAGAACTAGGTCTGTTGTTGAAGGGTAAATAAAAGAAAATTATTGAAGAAGATGTAGAGTGGAGTGGTAGTGAAGAAGAAGAAGAATTTAAGAAAGATCAAGATAGCTTTGCTATCTTTGGCAGAAGAAATGTTTTGAAAGGAAGGTTATTGAAAGGCCTGGATGAGCTAGGTATGAGAAAATTGTTGGATTCTCTTACTGCACAAATATGGAAGGACATAGCCCTTAAAATGGATTGCAGGCAATATAGGAATGAATTGATAGAGTTTATGGCCAATGCCACTGTGAAAAATGGGGTAGTCTCCAGCATGTGGAAGGGTATGCAATCAAACCGGGTGAGATTCTGGGCATACCTAGTGAAGGGTATGATGATTATACAAGTAAAAGATGGCCATGTCTGGAATCTCTCCCCACTGCTCTTCAAATCACGAGGAAGTTTTGTGATGCTACAGCTGCTGAAGATGTACTTGAAGCCAGATTTGTCCAGAAAAGTAAAATGAGACCTGAGCACAAGGTCATGTTTGAATTTGTTAACAAGTTTCTGCTGCCCATACATGAGAGGAGGCACACTGTCAACTACATGGACATGGTGCTTATAAGTACCTTGTGAGAGGAATGTAGATAAATTGGCCTGCCTTTATTGTCAAACTACTAGACATGGCCATTAATGGCTCCAAGGCACATGCAACTCTATATGGGTTCATACTGACAGATGTGTTGGATAGGCTAAGGGTCCATTTGAAGAAATGGGAGATGGAATCAAGCGAGGAGCATTTTGGTGTTAAGACCTTATTGGCTCGTGACTATCCTGTCAATGCCATCTCAGGTGAATCTGGTTCATCTCTAAAGATACCTGTGAATATCAAGGTTAGGATTTTGGTGCAGGAGTATGGAACTAAGGATGCTGAAATTGCTAGGCTTCAGACTCGTGTTGCTGAATTGGAAATTAAAAGAGATGGCCTTAGAGCTGAGCTAGCAAAAGAAAAGGATAAAAGTGAGGGAATGCTTCAAAATATGCTCAATCTTCTCCAAACTCAACCCTTTAGTTCCTCCAAGCCTTAGGTTATCCAGTTGTTGTCTTTTGAACCAGTCTAGTAACCCACCGGTGACCCAGATTTGAGACTTTTTTCTATTTTTGCTCATGGTTGGAAGTTTTTTCTTTATTTTTATGGTTTGTAGGTGGAAACATATCTAATCATGACAACTGCTATTTCTCTTGTTTTATGAAGAATTTGTTCTTAATAGTTTAAATGTGTTTGTTGATTATTGATGATTTAATCCATGTTTTCACTTCCAGTTGCCCAAGTGGCCATGAGTAATTACTAGAATCAAGCATTCACAATCTATGCAACTTTTCGATGATGCCAAAAGGGAGAAGAGATATTGTGATTTCATCTTTATTCTAAATAATGTGATGTTTATAACCTAATTAAACCTGGTCCTTGATAATAAGTTGAAATTCTAAAGTAAGTGGTGATTAAGCTGAGTTCTTACAATCTTTTTTTGATCCATAAAAGCACAGAGTTTGTCATCATCAAAAAAGGAGAATTTGTTGGCCCAAGTTTAGGTGAAGTTTTGAAGAATGACAAATGAACTCAGTCATAGACTAGGTCCATCATATGACGCACAGTATTTATCAACCTAGACATGTGAGATACACATGAAGGAGATAAGTCTCAGTTATCAAGCAGCAATATCTCCTGACCCAATCAAAAAGGTTGTATATTGAATGAAGAAAGAAAGTATCCTCATGGGAAGAGGACACAATCCGAATAAAGAATAGGGTTGGAGTTTGTATTGTTCAAGGACTCGGCTTTGATGGAAGATTAGAAATTGAGTCTCAACCAAAATTTGATTACTAACTCATTAAATAACAGTGATTATTCTCTTTTACAGGTAATTGCACAAACGCGGAAGTTAAACTAAATTGAGAGCAAAAGAGCGAGGCAATTTTGCAAGCAATTTATGTGATATTCAAGTGTGCATTCTTGAAGCTACTTGGAAAAGATAGAAGAACCAATTACATTATGTTTATTCCTATTCTAGTTCAATTGCAGTAGGTGGTTTAAAGTTGTATCTTTTCAGCTTTTATAGAAGCAATTGTAATAGGTACCTTGAGTATTCAAGTTATAGGCTAACTTGAAGGTATCGCAGCAGTTGAGGTTGTGTGCCACACTGGGATTAGATTTTAATCCTTAGGTTTACAAGAGTTCTGTAAATGCTATTTTGGATTAGTGATTTTAGTGGAAGTTTGGAAAATCCTACTAAGTAGTAGGTCGTGGTTTTTCACCTTTTGATCCAGGTATTTTCTATGTAAAAATCTCTGTGTTCTTTATTTTATGTACTCTTGATTCCACAAACTGTAGTAGTAAGTACACCTAGAAGAACTAGGCCCTTCTAAATCATAAATTGGGTAGCATACAAATCACTCCCCCCCTCTTGTGTGGTACTGACGTTTAGAACATCATAGAGGTTTTATCAAAATGATGGGTCCAAAGAAGAATCTAGACTTGACATATTTGAAGGAGTCGTACATTCCCTTTGACAACTTGTACGAAAGGTACGGTTATAGAAAATATTACCGTACTTATCCTGACAAGTTCGCCCTTACATATTGGGGCATATCCATCGAGGCGTCTTTGTCTTCATGTTCTGTTTCTTGGTGATGATAGTGTTTCCAATAAAGAAAGCAAGAATTTATACCAGGCTAGCTATGGTCGCCAAAACTCTAATGGAAGGAACTAACAGACAACCATTTAGTCTTGTGCCAATGATCATTGCAGAAACGTACCGAGCCCTAGAAAGGTGTCAACACGGAGCCAAAGATTTCAAGGGTTATAAACTGCAACTTCAATGTTGGATCATGGAACATCTCTAAAAGGGTGAGTACCGATAGGAAATCTATCGAAGGGACTGGGATGATCATATCCCCTTTCATCACCCAAAGTGAATGAATTACATGCCCAATATGTTCGCAAAACTAGAGAATGCTAGAGAATGGGTCGAACTCTTTGATAATATGAATGAGGACCGGGTAAAATGGATGTTCAAGTGGTTCCCTACTGAAGAATTCATTGTTTGATCCAGGGATGTGCCATTTCTGATACTGATCGATTTGAGGGGAACCTACCATTATGTCCTTCTCTGAGTTATGAGACACGTTGGTAGGAAGCAGGTTATACCAAGGGTTGAAAAGATGAGTCACTTCCGAGCTGACTTCCAGAATGACGATAGTCCGTACAGGTTCCAGGCTCAACATATGTGCCACTGCAAAATTTTCTTGGGAAAGGACACCAACCTAGTAATAAATTACATCAGAAAAGTACTAAGAAAAGTTACAACCAAAGAAGCCTGATTCTTGACTTCTTCTCTCAGTTATAGAATATGACACCTCAAATGCAATTAATCCAAAGCCTTTCTCAGACTCGAGTGTGTCAAATTTCCCTAAGGGTCTCAAGATGACCCCGAGCAGTGCTCACTCCCAAGTTACATAACCAGAATAGAGATGAGTGCAGCGTGGAAATGCCAGTCCTTACGTGTCCAAGTTCGGAGGGAACTCATAGGTCCCAAGGCAAGGCTCACACAAGAGGGACAGAACCTAAGTCTAAGAGTATAGTAGAAGTGCAGGAATAGAGTTTTAAAAACTGATGGGGTAAAGGATAGGGGTAAAGGGTGGTAGGGAAACAGTAATTAGTAAAATACATAGTTGATAACTTCATACAAGGGGGTCAGCAGTTGGAAATTCATTGCAAGGAGCCTATGTACTTAGGAAAGGGTAAACTTTGGGCATGCACAATAATACAAGATGTAGACGTGCCTATAAGCCAACCAAAACACACAACAATAGAAAAAACATGGAGGTTATAATCCCAGGGGGTCAAGTTTGGGTCATGGACAACAATGAACAATGTTGCGATGTCCCTTACCAAACATAGATACCAAACACATTGAGGATGGGGATTATAAGGTTCATATGCCATGATAAGTTAGTAACAGAAACATTAATTCAGAACAGAAAATGCAGAATACAGCATGCTTAATGATAGAACTTAGTTAAATACAAACAGGAGACAAACAAGAATGAAAGAAACATGTTGTTATTGATGCTGAAAATTAGTTAGAACATACCAGTTAGAGAAGTAAAGTGCAGAAAAGAAAAGTAAGAAGGACTCCAAAATCTAGCCTTGGATTTCAGCCGGCTAAACAGACAACAACACAAGCAGCAGTAAAGCAAGAGAGAATTTTTTAGTGTAAGTGTGCGTTTTTAACATAAAATTGTTCGTCTCCTTGAAAGATGAGAAGTACAGGGTATTAATAGCCTTTTGAAAACGAGTGAAAGAGAAATAATAAGCCACACACATGGAAACAATCACTATTCAAAATCAATTATACAAGTGATTTCCTTTAACGGGTAATGACAGGCTCATAATAAGGAAAGAAATCAATTTGTAAGCAAACTGATAGTTTCCATAAAAGAAGTAGTAAAACAATTGAGTAAGTAATCAAGTCTAAGTATAAAATATATTTATTTTGGAAATAATTTAGTAAGGCAAGACAGGAAAAGAAATCAATTAACCTTAATAGGAGAGTGAAATAAGGATTTGACAAAGGAAAAGTTTGAAATCAGTCACCAAATTGAAGGTCAATCAAAGAAGAAAACTCAGCACATAAATAGAGGGCACAAACACTAGACGTGCGAGGCCAAACTATTGGCAAAAAGAAATAGCGTGAAATAATAGCACAAAGCTAGTAGACAACAAACAATCGCAACATGATAGTCAAGTAGGTCAGGTCACAATTAATAAATATTAATGAAACATAGAATATCAAAGCATTTGAAGATCTTACAGTAGTAGGTGAAGAAAACCCCCTTGAAAATTTAGGGTTTCGAGCATAATCGAGTTTTAGAGAAGATAGAAATCCAGAATCAAAAAATCACACAAAGGAATAAGGGATTTTGAAATAAATAACTTCAAATCGAGTGATGTACTTAAACGAATGGTCTCAGACCCAAAGCCATAGGGTTTTCGACAATAGTAGAGTTTTAAAAGAGGATAAACAAGAAAATTAGACAAAACTCAAACAAACAAGAATTTGTCTAATAAACAGTCAAAAGAAATTAGGGATTTTAACATGCAATCTCAGGTAGAAGAACGATATAAGCAAACATAGCAAAATATTTCAGAAAATCAGAGAAAAGTTTCGAAATAACTTAACAAGAAAGCCCTAATCGAAAAATATAAAGAGTTTTGAAAGCATCATTTTAAAAGTAACTTCGAGAAAAATGCTTAGAAGTTCAAAGAAAACATAGATCTGACACATATCTAAAAAAATCAAAAAGAACCTTAGGGATTAGGATTTCAGAAGAACACCAAATAATGAGAAAGTCCATGAAAACCATCGATCTAAGCAGGAGAGTCAAAAGTCTGACTAGAATAGCCATGGCCGACCTTTCTAGAAAGGTCAGAGATGAAGGTCAGAGATGACTGGAGAACAGTCATCAAGCAATGACTGGACAAAACCCCTTCAGGACCTGGTCATGAAACCACAAAAACTAACACGTAAAAGCCATGAGAGGATGATACATATCTTCGATAGCCTTGGAAGGACATGGATTAGGGCGGATTAGGGTGGCAGCGGCTAGGGTTTGATGGGGTTGTAGAGAGAACTTGGGAGAGGATGGGTTGCAGAGGAAGCGGATTATGAAGAATGAAAAGGTTTTAGGGTTCTTTGGGTTTAATTAGGAAGGAATTAATGGCAGCCGATGATCTAAACAATCAACGACTGGAATTAATGGGAGTTCAGTTGGGTCATTTAAATGGGTTGTGGGTCAGTTTAAATGGGAATTGGGTCAGGGTATTTGAGATTTCAAATTGGGTTTCAATTTGGGCTATAATCGAAATAAAATGAGGCTAATATTTAAATAGCCAATTTTCCTATTTGATTTATAAAAAATAATAAAATAATTTTTGTAAATAAATTAAAGGTTCCAAAATGATTTATATTATATAACTATCAAATTAAAAATACTAGACTTAATTTTTATAGATATAAACGCAATTAAATCATAAAAGGGGCTAATATTTGCAATTACATGCAATTTAGCCTTAAAAATACTAAATCAATTTATAAAAAATATGAAAAAATATCTTATCTATATTTTAGTATAAAATATGAGAGTCCAACAAATGAATTACCAAAATGATAATTTTGGTAATTATTATTGTTTTTTTATAAATGAAATAGGAAATAAATTGATTTAAAAATATTTAAAAATAGAGGAAAAATAATAAGACATTTGGACATGCTTATATATGCACACATGTGCTATTTTGAAAGTATTTTGCATATTAAAAAATATGTAGAGAAAAATTGGGTATCAACAGCTATCCCTCTTTACCCGGGAAAGATGAAAGAGTTAACAGGTATATGATAGCCAATTTTGATCGAGCGGAACAGTTTGAAGAGGTTTAGGCCGTACCCTGGCTCTGGGCTACCCAAATATCCCTGGTTTTACAAGAATCGGGCCATATGTAGTTCGAGGTCCATCGGCAGAGTATGCCGATGGAGACTTTTCAAGAACAGACGCAATATCCAGGACGGGGTGAGTGGTTAAGGTCTGATAGGGCTGTGGGAACCGGAGTAGGATCGCTTCTGCCGAGATGGCCATTACTCATAAATAAGCAATACAAGCATATATTTTGCATAAATTTAAACATGATGCAAATCTCCGTCGGACCACGAAGGTTGTCCCTGGACGGTTAGGATGGCGTCTTGGGCCATGAAGCGTATAATGAAGGATTTACAAGATGCTCTCGGGCTATGAGGATGATGTCTCCGAATCATGATTCCTTTGAATGATGATATGCAAAAGAATAAAAGGGTCATCAGGCCATGACATGGTGTTCTCGGGCTATAAAAATGGTGCCTCTTAACGATGACGCCTTTGGATAATGATATGCAAAATATTAAAAGGGTCCTCAGACCATGACATGGTGTTCTCGAGTTGAAAATGGTGCTTCCGAATGATGATGCCTTTGGATAATTTGGTGATCTTTCAGCCCATGAGGTGTGATGCAATATGGCAATCTTTCAGCTGTGCAACGTTGTGATCTTTTAGCCGTGCAATGTGACGATCTTTCAGCCATGCAATGCAGTATGAGGTGATCTTTTAGACATGCAATGCAGTATATGGCGATCTTTTAGCCAAGCAGATGCAAATTGAGGTAGAGCTTAACTTTGGAAGACCGAATAGTAGCCTTATGCAATGCAGAAATGCGGATGGAGACATCGTTTAGTCTCGAAAAGCAGCATAGTTTCCTTATGCAATACAGAAATGCAGATGGAGATAGAATTTAGTCTCGAAAGGTAGAATAGTAGCCTTATGCAATACAAAAATGCAGATGAAGACAACGTTTAGTCTCAGAAGGCAGAATAGTAGCCTTATGCAATGCAAAAATGCATATGAAGACCACGTTTAGTCTCGGAAGGCAGAATGGTAGCCCTATGCAATGCAGAAAATGCAGATGGAGATAGCATTTAGTCTCGGAAGGTAGAATGGTAGCCTTATGCAATGCAAAAAATGCAGATGGAGACAGTGTTTAGTCTCGAAAGGCAGAGTGGTAGCCTTATGCAAGAAATAAAAAGGCAAATGGTAATAGGGCTTTTCTTAGATGATAGCAGATTGTGATATCGTGACTGCTGGGGACACTATGACACACGAAATGTCACTGGTGTGTGCAGATAGCAAAGTTTGGTAAGTACAACGGTCTTTGATAGTTGTATTCTTGAAAAATTCGTGAGTGTATAGTATGTTTGATGATTTTGCAATCCAAGTGCCTACATCCAAAGAAAAATTTTGAGTTTTGTAAAGGGGGAAGTTAGTTCGTATCCCCACTGGCTATGCTTGAACTGCTTGGCTTTGATCTGGTGATATTGTATGTATCATTAGGGTAGCATTGCTAAACAAGGAAATTTCAATAATAAACATGCATGAGTTTGTAAAAAGTGCGACATGAACGTATAGTTAAAATAATAATTTTTTTAGATAAACCGATGACTGTGACGTGGTTCGGGACATTGCAACCTTTCTTGCTATGGAATTTTGAGGGTCCTCCTCTAAATTCTTCCCCACTTTAATGGGTTGACGCTTCTGACTATTGCTTGTGAGGATTTGGATGAAATTTCTTCGAAATTTGGAGGGTCCTCCTCAAAATTCTGTCCCAGTTTCCAATTTCGAGGGGGGAGTGAAAATTTTATTGAGTTGTGGGTGAACGCATAGGGATGCCTATGTATCCCTTCTTAAATAGGAATCAGGTCAGGCATAGTTCACTTTACATCATAGAGGAAAGTATAAAGATTACGCATAGTAACGCTTTATTGCATCTGAATTAATCCGCTTTTGCCAGACTTCTCCGTCCATTTCTACAAGTATGAGGGTTCCTCTTGTCAAAACTTAGTGAACCATATATGGACCTTGCAGTTGGGTGATGTCACGACCCAAATTCGATCGTGATGGCGCCCAACAATCAAGCTAGGCCAGCCAGACCAACGATTCAATTATCACAACGATATCAGTCCCAAATGGACATCCCAAGAAGAATATATGAGTTTAAGAACTCCAATAATAATAAAAGTGAAGAAAATACTGACACTCCCAAAGATCCGGAGTCACAAGTCTAGAGCCTCTAACAAAACCCAACAGGAATAGAGAGTACTGTATAGAAATGCTCAAGTCTGGATACAAAATACAAATAACAACTGGAAAGGAGAGGAGAAGCTAGGTTCTGCGAACGTAGGCAGCTACCTCAGCAACTCGATATGACACTGCAAACGCTGGAATTGCCTGTCTACTGCTCCTGAGTACCTGAGTCTGCACACAAAAGGTGCAGGGAGTAGGGGTGAGTACTAAGTACTCGGTGAGTAACAAATATATATAGGTAGCTGACAGTACGAAATCCACAAAATACCACAATATGAAACTACACTACAGTCCGAATCTCCTACGAACTAGCAGCAACAATACAATACAGCTACCACAGATTAATTCAACAAATAAAGATGCAATGCAATGCACATAACCGCTACGGCGTGTAGCCCGATCCATTTAACGTCGACGGCGCTCACTGGGGGTGTGTACGGACTCCGGAGGGGCTCCTACAGCCCAAGCGCAATACTGCTGCGGCGTGCAGCCCGATCCTCATATCAACCGCTGCAGCGTGCAGCCCGATCCCATGCTCGGTCCACAATAAGCAATTAAGTCACAAAACAGTTCATTTTTCTTACTTCCAGTTTTCAATTAATAATTTATGAAAAATACTTTATCTTTATTAAATTTGTAAAAGCCGGTGACTTAGCATTTCAAAAGTATGATTTCAATTTCCAGGACTGAGATCAGTGATTTAAGCAATTATAGCTATCACATAAATATTGTCCTCTAAGGACACTACAGGTCGGCACAAGGCCCCAAACAAGGCTTACAACCCACAAATATATCAAATACAGTGTATTACCAACACTAATAACATATTATTCATTTCCGGGATGGACCAAGTCTCAATCCCCAGTCACAATCAATCCCGCACCTGCCACGGTGTGCGAGCCACACCCTACTAGCGTCACAATGTGCTAAGCCGGGGTTTCGAACCCTCGGGCTACCATATACACAAACTACTCACCTCTAGCCGGTCGTAGACTCGTTCGCGATGCCTTTTCCTTTGAATTTAGCTCCCTCGTGCGTGGAATCTAGTCAAACCACAATAATTATATCAAATACGGGTCAAATAATCATAACCCACTTCAATTTACATGAAATTCGCATAATTACACTAAGTTGGTAAAACCCGACCCCGGGGCCCACTGCTCGGGAAAATTTCGAAATTAGTACCCACGCGATCCTTATCTCGCCACGAGTCCGTGCATATAAAATTTATCGAAATCGGAGTTCAAATGGCCTTCCAAATACAAAAATCCCGTTTTCAATACTTAGGCCACATTTCTTCAAGATTTCTACCCAATTTCATGAAGATTGATGTTAATACTACCATAAAATGATGTTTTTGAGTCAAGAATCTTACCTCCGACGAATATCCGATGACTTCTCAGTGATTTCCTCGAGTTTTCTTCTCTCTAGGGCTCAAAATTGAGTTTTGGGGGTGTAAACCCGTAACCCCTCGGCTTCTGGATTTTATTCACTGCCAGAGACTTTTGTTTTTCGCGTTCGCGTGAGCTCCCACGCGTTCGCGATGAACAGCTCCGCCTTACTCTTCGTGAACGCGACGCTTACCACGCGTTCGCGATGCTCAATTCCAGTTACCCTTCGCGAACGCGACGCCAACCACGCGTTCGCGATGTTCAAACTCCCAGCCGCCCAGATTTCTTCTACGCGTTCGCGATACACCTCCCGCGAACGCGAAGCACAACACCCACGACCCTACGCGAACGCGACCCAAGCAACGCGTTCGCGATGCTCAACACCCCTGGCCTACGCGAACGCGTCTCCCCCTCCCGCGAACGCGATTCACTGAAAGGCTTGGCCTTTGCGAACACGACACTTGTCACGCGAACGCGAAGGCTTAAGGGCCTGGGCAGAACCTGCAGTTTTTCTGCAGATTTTTGCCAAGTCCAAATGCCCGGTTGATGGTCCGAAATCATCCCGAGGCCCCCGGGACCCCAACGAAAACCACCAACGTACTCCAAAACATGATACGGACTTGTTCCAATCATAAAAACACCATCCTAAACATCAAAATCACCATTTCCACACGAATTCAAGCCTAAGTTTCTTCAAAACTTTCAAAACTAACATTCAATCCAAAACCCGATCAAACGATGTCCGAATGACCTGAAAATTTGCAAACACATCCAAAATCACATAACGAAGCTACAGAAATTGTCGGAATTCCATTCCGACCCCCGGATCAAAATATCACCTACCATCCGGTTTTCGCCAAAATTCAACATTCGCCAATTCAAGCCTAAAACTACACCGGACCTCCGAATTCAATTCCGATTGCTCTCCTAAGTCATAAATGATCCCCGGAACTAGTCGAATCATCAGAATCCGGTTCCGAGCACTCTAACTCAATAGTCAACTCTTGGTTGACTTCTCATATTTAAGCTTTCTTTAAACATGCTATTTGTTTCATTTTCAATCCAAATCACTCCTAACTCACCCGATATTTTCTAATACTGTTATAAAAGCATAATATATGTAAATGCAAGGTAACGGGGTGGTAAATTCCCGTAACGACGGGTCGGGTCGTTACATTCTCCCCAACTTAAACAAACGCTCGTCCGCGAGCGGGTTAAGAAACATACCTGGAGTATCAAACAAGTGAGGATATCTGTTCTGCATCTCCTGCTCGGTCTCCCAAGTTGCTTCCTCCACGGGATGACCTCTCCACTGTACTTTCACTGAAGCTATATCCTTAGATCTCAGCTTACGAACCTGTCGACCCAAAATGGCTACTGGTTCCACATCATAAGTCAAATCTTCATCTAGCTGTATCGTGCTGAAGTCTAACACATGAGACGGGTCTCCGACATACTTCCGGAGCATAGATACATGGAACACCGGGTGAACTCCCGACAAACTGGGTGGCAAAGCAAGCATATAAGCCACCTCCCCAACTTTCCTAAGCACCTCAAAAGGTCCGATAAACCTTGGGCTCAACTTCCCTTTCTTTCCAAACCTCATAACACCCTTCATAGGCGAAACCTTCAGCAACACCTTCTCACCTACTGAATAAGACACATCTCGGACCTTCCGGTCCGCATAACTCTTCTGACGCGACTGGGCTGTGCGAAGTCTCTCCTGAATCACCTTCACCTTGTCTAAGGCATCTTGGACTAACTCTGTCCCCAACAACCTAGCCTCGCCGGGCTCGAACCAACCGACTGGAGACCTACACCGTCTCCCATATAAAGCTTCATACGGTGCCATCCGAATGCTGGACTGATAGCTATTATTATAAGCAAACTCCGCAAGAGGCAAATATTCAGCCCATGAACCACCAAAATCAATGACACAAGCACGCAACATATCCTCTAATATCTGAATAGTATGCTCAGACTGCCCATCCGTCTGTGGATGAAATGTTGTGCTCAATTCTACCTGTGAACCCAATTCTCGCTGAAATGTCCTCCAGAACTGAGAAGTGAACTGGGTACCTCTGTCCTGATATAATAGAAATGGGAACTCCATGCAATCTCACTATCTCACGGATGAATATCTCTGCCAACCGCTCCGAGGAATAAGTAGTACATACTGGGATGAAGTGAGCTGACTTGGTCAACCTATCCACCACCACCCAAACTGAATCAAACTTCCTCGCTGTCCGAGGGAGTCCACTAACAAAGTCCATAGTTATTCTTTCTCACTTCCACTCCGGAATATCAATACGCTGAAATACACCACCAGATCTCTGATGCTCATACTTGACCTGTTGACAGTTTAGACACCGAGCCACATGGCTCACAATATCTTTCTTCATCTTTCTCCACCAGTAATGCTGCTTCAAATCCTGGTACATCTTCGCGGCTCCTGGATGAATAGAATACCGCGAGCTGTGGGCCTCTACCAATATCAATTCACGAAGGCCATTAACATTGGGCACGCATGTCCGGCCCTGCATTCGCAATACACCATCACTATCAATAGTGACATCCCTGGCATCATCATGCTGAACTTTGTCCTTAAGGACAAGTAAGTGTGGATCATCATACTGGCGCTCTCGAATGCGATCATATAAAGAAGAACGAGCTACTACACAAGCCATCACCCGACTGGGCTCAAAAATATCCAGCCTTACCACCTGATTAGCTAACGCCTGAACATCAACTACTAGGGGTCTCTCCCCAACTGGAATATACGCCAAACTGCCCATACTAATAGCCTTCCGGCTCAATGCATCAACCACTACATTGGCTTTCCCGAGATGGTACAAGATAGTAATATCATAGTCTTTAAGCAATTCAAGCCATCTCCGCTGCCTCAAATTTAGATCTTTTTGCTTAAACAAATGCTGAAGGCTGCGGTGGTCTGTATATACATCACAAGATACACCATATAGGTAATGCCTCCAAATCTTCAAGGCATGAACAATAGCAGCTAACTCCAAATCATGAACAGGGTAGTTCTTCTCGTGGGGCTTTAGGTGACGAGAAGCATATGCAATAACTCTACCCTCCTGCATCAACACACAACCGAGTCTAACTCTAGAAGCATCACAATACACCGTATATGACCCTGAAGCTGATGGTAACACAAGTACTGGAGCGGTGGTCAAAGCCTTCTTGAGCTTCTGAAAGCTCTCCTCACATTCATCAGACCACACAAATGGAGCATTCTTCTGTGTCAACTTAGTCAACGGTGAAGCAATAGATGAGAAACCCTGAACAAACCGACGATAATAGCCTACCAAGCCGAGAAAACTCCGAATCTCTGTAGCTGAGGAAGGTCTGGGCCAATTCTGCACTGCCTCGACCTTCTGTGGATCAACCCGAATACCATCACTGGACACTATATGTCCCAGAAAACCCACAATATCAAGCCAGAACTCACACTTAGTGAATTTTGCATAAAGCTTCTCTTCTCTCAACCTCTGCAATACCACTCTCAAGTGCTGTGCATGCTCCTCCTGGCTGCGTGAATACACCAGAATGTCATCAATAAACACAATCACAAAAGAATCAAGGTACGGTCGAAATACACTATTCATCAAGTGCATGAATGCTGCTGGGGCATTAGTCAACCCGAAAGACATCACCAGGAACTCGTAGTGCCCATATCGCGTCCTGAACGCTGTCTTCATAATATATGAGTCCCTGATCTTCAACTGATGATAGCCCGATCGAAGAACAATCTTAGAAAATACACTAGCCCCCTGGAGCTAATCAAATAGGTCCTCAATACAAGGCAATCGGTATTTATTCTTCACTGTTACCTTGTTCAGCTGCCTGTAATCAATGCACATTCTCATTGTGCCATCTTTCTTCTTCACGAACAACACCGGTGCACCTCAAGGTGACACACTCGGACGAATGAAACCCTTATCTAAGAGTTCTTGAAGTTGTTCCTTCAATTTTTTTAACTCTGCTGGTGCCATGCGATAAGGAGGAATAGAAATGGGCTGAGTGCCCGGCACCAAGTCAATACCAAAGTCAATATCTCTGTCAGGCGGCATGCCTGGCAGGTCTGCTGGAAATACATCCGGAAACTCCCTCACAATAGGGACCGAATCCAGACTGGGTGTCTCGACCTCAACATTTCTAATGAAGGCCAAATAAGATAAACAACTCTTGCCAATCATTCGTTGGGCCTTTATATAAGAAATCACCCTGTCGGACACATAATCGGTCAAGCCACGCCACTCGATCCTTGGGTTACCTGGAATAGCTAGTGTGACTGTCTTGGCATGACAGTCGAGAATCGCATGGTAAGGAGATAGCCAATCCATGCCTAGAATTACATCGAAATCTACCATGCCCGGTAGTAATAAATCAACTCGGGTCTCCGGACCCCCAATAGTAATAATACAGGATCGATATACCTGATCCACAACAACAGTATCCCCCATCCGGGGTAGACACATGTACGGGCAAAGCAAGAATACCACGGGTCATACCCAAATGATGTGCAAAATAAGTAGAGACATAAGAATAGGTGGATCCGGGATCAAATAAGACAGAAGCATCCCCGTGGCGCTGAGATAATACCTAAAATGACTGCATCTGATGCACTAGCATCCCTCCTATCCAGAAGAGCATAAAAATGAGCCTAACCTCTGCCAGTACGATCCTCACCCCTAGGGCGACCTCTGGCTACCTTGCTACCACTCCTAGCTGACTGTGCTGGTGCCGAAGAAGCAAGAGCAGAAGACGAGGGCTGGTCCCTCTGTTGAGACCGCTTACGAAGCAACTGGGGACACTCCCTCCTGATATGGCCAAACTCACGACACTCAAAGCAACGGCCTGAAGCTGGAGAAAGGGACTGCTGAGGACCCTTCGCTGCAGATGAATCCTGAGCTGAAGGAGCAGGAGCAGAGCTCTGAGCTGGAAGGGAGCTCAATGCAGGCTGGCTCTGCTGACGACCCTGATGGCCCTGATGACCCTGACGACCACGGTCTGACGAAGCTCCACTAGACTCTACACGACCTGACTGAGGAGATCTGAAAGAGCGACCTCTTCTATGCTGAAATTGGCCCCTAGACGGAGCACCACTGTAGCTGCCAGTACCACGAGGCCTCTTAGCCTCTCTCTCCTCCCGCTCTCTGCGGCGATCTATCTCGATATGACGGGCAGCATCAACTACCTCCTCAAAGGTAACTGTCGAAACTCTCTCCCTGGTCATCAATATGCGGATGGGATAAATTAGGCCATCGATAAATCTTCGAATCCTCTCTCTGTCTGTAGGAACCATCCACATGGCATGACGGGCCAACTGTGTGAATCTCATCTCATACTGATTAACCGTCATCTCTCCCTGCTTCAACCACTCGAACTGACGTCGCAGCTCCTCTCTCTGAGACTGAGGCACGTACTTCTCCAAAAATACCGTGGAGAACTGCTGCCAAGTGAGGGCACTGCCCCAGCGGGCCTACGCCTCTCGAAATCCTCCCACCACTGAAATGCTGCACCTGTGAACTGAAAAGTGGTGAATGAAACACCGCTGGACTCTAGAATACCCGCGGTGCGAAGCATGCGCTGACATCTGTCAAGGAAACCCTGGGCGTCCTCGCCCTCCGCACCACCGAATGTCGGAGGCTGCAGCCTCTCAAATCTCTCCAAACGACGCTGCTCATCGTCGGGCATAGCTGGAACCATATAAGCAGGAGCTGGTGCAACGGGCGGCAACTGGCTGGACTGGCTCGGGTGTGTGAGCCATAGGGGACTGATTTCCTCCCCCTGCCTGTGAAGAAGATACTGCAGCAGTAGCTGCAACTACCTGTGCCAAGCTCGTGCACACCGATAAGATCTGAGCCAAGGTCTCCCTGAAGACCCGGTATCATAATAGGCACTGCCGGTGCCCGAACCTGAGTTGCCGGAGCGTTTGCCGCTGGAATCTAGTCCTGAGTCTGGGCCACTGGTGCAGGAATCTGACCCTGAGTCTGGTCAGCTGGTGGGTCAGCAGGTGCTGGTGCTGCTGCCCTACCTCTACCACGACCACGGCCTCTGGGTGCCAATGGTGGTCGTCCGCCACGTCCGTTAGCTCGTGTTCTCGCCATCCGCGAGAGAATAGAATATGGAAAGATTTAATTTCATGATAACACAAATCGCACGATATGAATTCAAGAAAATGAGGTTTTTCCTAAAGTTTATGTAGCCCTCCGAGGATAGATACGGACGTCTACGTACCGATCCGCGAAAGCCTACTAAACCGGCTCATGACTCGCGAGTCCTAATAACCTAGAGCTCCGATACCAACTTGTCACGACCCAAATCCGGTCGTGATGGCGCCTAACAATCAAGCTAGGCCAGCCAGACCAACAATTAATTATCACAACGATATCAGTCCCAAATGGACATCCCAAGAAGAATATATGAGTTTAAGAACTCCAATAATAATAAAAGTGAAGAAAATACTGACACTCCCAAAGATCCGGAGTCACAAGTCTAGAGCCTCTAACAAAAACCAACAGGAATAGAGAGTACTGTATAGAAATACTCAAGTCTGAATACAAAATACAAAATAACAACTGGAAATGAGAGGAGAAGCTAGGTTCTGCGAACGTAGGCAACTACCTCAGCAACTCGATATGACACTGCAACCGCGGGAAATGCCTGTCTACTGCTCCTGAGTACCTGAGTCTGCACACAAAAGGTGCAGGGAGTAGGGGTGAGTACTAAGTACTTAGTGAGTAAAAAAAATATATATAAGTAGCTGACAGTAAGAAATCCACAAAATACCACAATATGAAGCTACACTACAGTTCGAATCTCCTACGAACTAGCAGCAACAATACAATACAGCTACCACAGATTAATTCAACAAATAAAGATGCAATGCAATGCACATAACCGCTACGGCGTGTAGCCCGATCCATTTAACGTCGACGGCGCTCACTGGGGGTGTGTACAGACTCCGGAGGGGCTCCTACAGCCCAAGCGCAATACTGTTGCGGCGTGCAGCCCGATCCTCATATCAACCACTGCGGCGTGCAGCCCGATCCCATGCTCAGTCCACAATAAGCAATTAAGTCACTAAACATTTCATTTTTCTTACTTCCAGTTTTCAATTCATAATTTATGAAAAATACTTTATCTTTATTAAATTTGTAAAAGCCGGTGACTTAGCATTTCAAAAGTGTGATTTCAATTTCCAGGACTGAGATCAGTGATTTAAGCAATTATAGCTATCACATAAATATTGTCCTCTAAGGACACTACAGGTCGGCACAAGGCCCCAAACAAGGCTTACAGCCCACAAATATATCAAATACAGTGTATTACCAACACTAATAACATATTATTCATTTCCGGGATGGACCAAGTCTCAATCCCCCATCACAATCAATCCCGCACCTGCCACGGTGTGCGAGCCGAGCCCTACTAGCGTCACAATGTGCTAAGCCGGGGTTTCGAACCCTCAGGCTACCATATACACAAACTACTCACCTCTAGCCGGTCGTAGACTCGTCCACGATGCCTTTTCCTTTGAATTTAGCTCCCTCGTGCGTGGAATCTAGTCAAACCACAATAATTATATCAAATACGGGTCAAATAATCATAACCCACTTCAATTTACATGAAATTCGCATAATTACACTAAGTTGGTAAAACCCGACCCCGGGCCCACTGCTCGGGAAAATTTCAAAATTAGTACCCACGCGATCCTTATCTCGCCACGAGTCCGTGCATATAAAATTTATCGAAATCGGAGTTCAAATGGCCTTCCAAATCCAAAAATCCCGTTTTCAATACTTAGGCCACATTTCTTCAAGATTTCTACCCAATTTCATGAAGATTGATGTTAATACTACCATAGAATGATGTTTTTGAGTCAAGAATCTTACCTCCGACGAATACCCGATGACTTCTCAGTGATTTCCTCGAGTTTTCTTCTCTCTAGGGCTCAAAATTGAGTTCTGGGGGTGTAAACCCGTAACCCCTCTGCTTCTGGATTTTATTCACTGCCAAAAACTTTTGTTCTTCGCGTTCGCGTGAGCCCCCACGCGTTCGCGATGAACAGCTCCGCCTTACTCTTCGCGAACGCGACGCTTACCACGCGTTCGTGATGCTCAATTCCAGTTACCCTTCGCGAACGCGACGCCAACCACGCGTTCGCGATGTTCAAACTCCCAGCCGCCCAGATTCCTTCTACGCGTTCACGATACACCTCTCGCGAACGCGAAGCACAACACCCACGACCCTACACGAACGCGACCCAAGCAACGCGTTCGCAATGCTCAACACCCCTGGCCTACGCAAACGCGTCTCCCTCTCCCGCGAACGCGATTCACTGAAAGGCTTGGCCTTCGCGAACGCGACACTTGTCACGCAAACGCGAAGGCTTAAGGGCCTGGGCAGAACCTGCAGTTTTTCTGCAGATTTTTGCCAAGTCCAAATGCCCGGTTGATGGTCCGAAATCATCCCGAGGCCCCGGGACCCCAACGAAAACCACCAACGTACTCCAAAACATGATACGGACTTGTTCCAATCATAAAAACACCATCCTAAACATCAAAATCACCATTTCCACACGAATTCAAGCCTAAGTTTCTTCAAAACTTTCAAAACTAACATTCAATCCAAAACCCGATCAAACGATGTCCGAATGACCTGAAAATTTGCAAACACATCCAAAATCACATAACGAAGCTACAGAAATTGTCGGAATTCCATTCCGACCCCCGGATCAAAATATCACCTACCATCCGGTTTTCGCCAAAATTCAACATTCGCCAATTCAAGCCTAAAACTACACCGGACCTCCGAATTCAATTCCGATTGCTCTCCTAAGTCATAAATGATCCCCTGGAACTAGTCGAATCATCAGAATCCGGTTCCGAGCACTCTAACTCAATAGTCAACTCTTGGTTGACTTCTCATATTTAAGCTTTCTTTAAACATGCTATTTGTTTCATTTTCAATCCAAATCACTCCTAACTCACCCGATATATTCTAATACTGTTATAAAAGCATAATATATGTAAATGCAAGGTAACGGGGTGGTAAATTCCCGTAACGACGGGTCGGGTCGTTACAGGAGAGAACTTCCCTTTAGCCTCATCTTGGTGCAGAAATTATTTCTTTAATACCAGTTTCCCTGGTGTGAATTGTCTCTGCTTAACTCTCTTGTTGAAGGCTCTGGACATTCTGTTCTGATAAAGTTGACCATAACACACTGCATTCATTATTTTCCCATCTATAAGAGCTAGCTTCTCATAATGACTCTTCACCAATTCTACATCGTCGAGCTCAACTTCCCGTATGATCCTTAAGGAGGCAATTCCTACTTAGACGAGAATTAAAGCTACCATATAATAGCATATAGGGGGTGCCCCAGTTGATGGGCAAACTGTGGCACGATATCCTAACAGAGCGAATGATAACTTCTCGTGCCATTGTTTATGCTTCTCTATCAACTTTCTTAATATTTTTTTGATGTTCTTATTAGCGACTTCCACGGCTCTGTTCATTTGAGGCCTGTCGGCTATAGAATTCTTGTGTCTGATCTTGAAGGTTTCACACATAGCTTTCATCAAGTCGTTATTGATATTGGAGCCATTATCAGTAACGATTAATTGTGGAATCCTGAATCGATATACAATACGGTCTCGGACAAAGTCTGCCACGACTTTCTTAGTCACTTCCATGTAAGATGCTGCTTAGACCCACTTGGTGAAGTAGTCAATTTCCACTAGGATGAACCTGTGTCCGTTGGAAGCAGCATGCTCGATTGGCCCAATAACATCCATTCCCCAAGCGGCGAACGACCACGGCAAGCATATTGCATTATGCTCATTTGGAGGTACTTTATCACGTCTGCATGTATTTGACAGAGGTGGCATTTTCGGACATACTGGATGCAGTCTATTTCCATATACATCCAAAAGTAACCCGCCCGAAATATCTTCTTTTCTAAAACAAAACCATTCATATGTGGACCACAGGTCCCAACATGAATTTCTTCTAGCAGTTTGGATGCTTCATTTGTGTCGACACACCTTAGTAGTCCCAAATCAGGAGTCCTTCTATACAAGATTCCTCTGCTGTGAAAAACGTTATTGGACAATCTCTGCAGTGTGCATTTCTGAGTATGATTGGAAAGCTCTGGGTACTTTGCTTTTGCCAAATGTTCCTTGATATCATGAAACCAAGACTTTCTGTCTGCTTCCTCTTCAACATGGGTACAGTAAGCTGGCTGATTATGAATTTTCACTGGTATGGGATTAATGAAATTCTTATCAGGATGTTGTATCATGGATAATAGTGTAGCCAATGCATCGACAAATTCATTCTGGATCCTAGGAACATGTCGGAATTTTATCTTTGTGAACCTCTTTCTCAATTCTTGTACCTATTGTAGATGCGGGAGTATCTTGGAGTTCTTGGTTTCCATTTCTTCTCGTACCTGATGTATAAGTAGGTGTGAATCCCCAATCACTAGAAACTCTTGAATGTTCATGTCAATGGCCATTTTTAGTCCTAGGATGCAAGCTTCATATTCGTCCATGTTGTTGGAGCACAGGAACCTGAGCTTGGCAGACACCGGATAATGCTGACATATTTCTGATACTAAGACTGCTCCTATGCCAACTCCTTTGAAATTTGCTGCTCCATCGAAAACATTCTCCAACCATCATAGGATTCTACAATGTCTTCTCCTATGAATGATACCTCTTCATTGAGAAAATACATTTTTAAGGGTTCGTATTCTCCATCTATGGGATTTTCAGCAAGGTGATCTACTAGTGCCTGTCCCTTGACTGTCTTCTGAGTTAAGTAGACAATGTCAAATTCACTTAACAGGATTTGCCACTTGGCTAGCTTGCCAGTGGGCATAGGCTTCTGGAAGATGTACTTCAAAGGATCCATCATTGATATGAGATATGTAGTATTAGCACACACATAATGCATCAGCTTATGGGCTACCCAAGTCAAAGCACAATAGGTGCGCTCTAACAGTGAATATCGAGCCTCGTACGGGGTGAACTTCTTATTGAGGTAATAAATAGCCTGCTCCTTCCTCCCTATTTAGCCATGCTTCCCCAAAACACAACCGAACGCTCTATCTAATACTACGAGGTAGAGTAACAAGGGTCTACCTGGCTCATGTGGGACTAAGACTGGTGGTGTTGATAGGTATTCCTTGATTATGTAGAAAATTTTTTAGCAGTCACAAGTCCATTTGGTAGCGGTGTCCTTCTTCAACATCTTAAATATTGGCTCACAGATAAGTGTAGACTGTGCTATGAACCGACTGATATAGTTAAGTCTTCGAAAGAAACTCATCACGTCCTTCTTATTCTGTGGTGGTGGAAGTTCCGGAATGACCTTGACCTTTGATGGATCCCGTTCTATTACTCGGCAGCTCACGATAAACCCAAGCAACTTTCCGGTGGGAACCTCATCACTCTTTGCGGGATTCATTTTCAAGTTGTACCTTCACAATACATTGAAGAACTTCCTCAGATCTTCCATGTAATCAATGTACTTCTTGGACTTGATGATGACATCATCCACATCTACCTCAGTTTCTTTGTGTATCATATCAGTCATGGCCCTCATGTAGGTGGTCCCTGTATTCTTTAGGCTGAACGACATCATTTTGTAACAATACATTCCCCACAGCGTAATAAAAGTCATTTTCTCAACATCTTCCTTATCCAACCAGATCTGATGATAACCGGCACAACAATCAATGAATGACTGTGACTCATGCTTGGCGCAATTATCAATCAGGATGTGTATATTTGCAAGGGGAAGTCGTCTTTCGGACGGACCCGATTGAGATCTCGATAGTCGACACAGACCCTGACCTTTCCGTCCTTTTTTGGTATTGGTACAATGTTGGCTAATCGTGTCGGGTACTCAACTACCCTAAGAACTTTAACCTAAACTTGCTTAGTGACTTCTTCCTTGATTTTCAAACTCATGTCAAGCTTGAATTTCCTGAACTTCTATTTTACCAGCGGACAAGTCAGATCGGTTGGCATTTTATGGGACACAATAGATTAACTCAGACCAGTCATGTCATCATATGACCAGGCGAATATGTCCTCGTATTCCTTTAGAAATTTTGTGTATCCCTTCTTTTCTGACGGCGACAAGATTCGGGTTTCCTTGACATTTTCTGCATCTCCGAAGGTTAACAATTTTTGTTTCATCCAGGTTGGACTTAGGTCAATTTTCAAAGCTCTCAACTTCTTTAACAATCTCCTATGGTATGTCATCTTGTTCTGAGTTAATGTTTGTTTGTTGCCTTGTCTTATTGCATGTCACAGTTAGTAGTTCATCAAGATAAATAATAGTAATGTTATATAAGTAAAGTAATGAGAGAAAAATAATAATGAGTGTCGATTCAGAAAAAATCGAAAAGCTTTGATAAATTTCATAATTATTTCGAACATTGAATATCTTATTGCAGAAATTAAAATGTGAAATGAAATGATCATCTAGTAAACATAAAACAGTGCATGATGTTTGTTTAGCCTTTCTACCATGTGGCTCATAGGGAGCTGATGGTCTTGATGATTCAATCGTTGAGGTATTCTCTTCTACTCATAACTTGTATGGAAGGACCTTCCTCCCCCTCCTCCTCAAAAACAATACAGCAGTAATGTCATTGTCTTCTAAGAACAAGTTCTTCACTGCAGCAAGTGCCTCCTCCTTGTCTGTCCCATAAATAATGTCATCCTTTTGGAAATCTGCTCCAAAGGTGGTATTGGATGTTCCAGCAGGTAGGGACCGCGCCATGTTGGTGACTAGTTGTTAAATTCCTCCCAAGTGTACTCGTACCTCAAACTGAAAGTAGTGTCGTGCTTCTTGAGCTTTATGGGTTTAGCAATCCCCTGGAGGTTCTTGCCAAGCCTATTACTAGGTTCGTACCCACTCCCATGTCTACCCACATAACTTTCTTCTTCCCCCTATTGCCGAAATGGTCTGACGACTGTATATAGGATTATTTCCATCACCGTGAATGATCACTTCCTGGTGATTCCATTCAAATTTCACGGTCCGATGCAATGTCCAAGCCACACCCCCCTTAGAATGAATCCAAGGGCATCCTAACAGTATGTTGTAGGATGCCGGCACATCTATTACTTGAAATCGAACCAAGTTGGTCCCATTTAAAGACATGGGATAATTTCATCGATGGTGGACCTCTGGGATACATCAAAAGCTTTCACATTGATTGCTCCTTCTTTTATCTTGTACAGTCCTTTACCCAACGTTTTGAGTGTTATCAATGGACATATACTAAGGCTAGATCCCCCATCAATCACGATCCTAGTGATGAAGTAGTCTTTATATTGCACGATGATATGCAATGCTTTAATATGACCCAATCCTTCAGGCTGCAGCTCGTCCTCATAGAAAGTGATTTTGTGGCTTTCTAACACTTGTCCCACCATATTGGCCATTTTTATGCCAGTGATGCTACTCGGCACATATGCCTCACTCAGCACCTTCAATAGAGCATTTTTGTGTGTCTTGGAGTTCTGCAACAAAGAGAGGATAGATATATGCGCTGGTGTTTTGTTTAGCTGTCAATGATTGAATACTCTTGGCTTGTATCTCCCTCCAAAGGTCATCTGGGCCTATTTTAATGATGAGTCGCCGATTAGATTCTGTCTTATTTGACTCAGCTAAGTGTTGTGGGGTATAGACTCTTCCAGTCCTTGTCATACCGTGTGCTGCAAGAGTCTCTTCGAACCTGACTTTGCCTTTCCTCCTAGCCTTAGCCGTATAATCCCAAGGTATAGCTTTTGTATGGAATGACGGCATGGTGGCCATTGCCACTAGAATTGGTGCAGATATCTTTACTTTAAATGGGACGTGTTCCTTGGGTGGTAAATTTGTGACCTCAAACGGTGTCAGTGCTTTGGCTGATAGAGTTGCCTCAAACTCAAGCGCGTAGACATGTCTACCTATAGTGAACTGGGATGGTTGAATCTTGACCATGATGGGTTTAAGAGTAACTGATGGTTTCATTAGATCATCGCCTTATGCGATCAACCCAATGGATCCCTCGGGATCCCAATCATCCTCTATTTCAATCATGTGAACACCCCTCCCTTGTGATCTAGTAAGGGGTTGTTCCATATATTCGGAGCGAGTTCCTTTTCCATAGTGATTTTGTTGTCAATTAAAGCATGTATCTTGTTCTTCAAAGAATAACATCCGTTGGTGGTGTGTCCCTTCATGCCGGAATGGTATGCACAAGATTTGTTTAGGTTAACCCACTGAGAAGGGTTCTCAGGGGTTGCAGTAGGGATAGGGGTGACATAACCAGCAGCTTTGACTCTTTTGTACAACTGGTCAATAGGTTTAGCAATGGCTGTATATTATTTTGGAGGCCTTCGATCAAAATTTGGTCGAGGTCTAGGGAGGTTTTGGCGTGCAGGTGGTGATTGATACTGGGATGGTTGAGCATTGTAGGCTTGGTAGACATGTGCGCGTTGGGAGTATCTGGGCGAAGCAAGCTGATATGTAGGAGGTGGACGTGACTGATAAGTCGGTGTTGGGGCTTGGTAGGAGGGTGCTTGGTAGTTTGGAACTGACTGGTATGTGAGTGGAGGTATATGGTAGATTTGGTATTTGAGGGGAGACTTGGTCCTTTGTGCAACCATTATGGACCCCACGTCTCTCTTCTTAGACACACCACCAGACTGCAAGGCCTTATTTGTGGCTTGTAAGGTCTCGATATTTGTAACCATACTGCTTTTGATACCTTCTTCAATTCGCTCCCTGATCGTGACAAACTCAACCCGAAGGTATGAGTGGGCAATCGAACTCTTACCCGTATAGTGACGGGGTCAATTTCCACAGGGAGTTAGAATTTTGGAGTGATAATAGTGTTGTACTAGAGTTGAGTCTTGACTTCTAGATTAGCTTCTAACATCTTTTGTGTTTTCAAAGTGTCTACTATTTTGTTTTCTACTATTGAATTATGAAATTATACTAACGACTATTTCGAAGTATGATTTTTCTAATGGAATAAAAGGGACTAGGGAAGTAGCTCTCGCCTAGGTGAGATAACTAACGGATATGGATTTTCAATGCGGGGATGATACATGGGATATTAGGATAGCCGTCGCTCTTTACTCTCATTCTCACACCTCTCGGTAGAGAGAACAATTTTTGCTCTATTGGCTCTCTCGAGACCAATTGGGTAGGCCAATTTGCCCAAGCAACTCTAGGCTCAAGTAGGGTAATTACTCTCTCGAGATTATTACCTGTTACTTAGGACTACCATTCTCATGGGTCCATCCTAAGTTCTTGTTGGGATTGAATAAGAGGTTTTAGCCCCTCTTTCTCAAGTAGAGACCCAACCCACTAATGTAAACTTCATGTTTGCAACCACAAAATCCAAATTAAATACATTCATTCAACCCAAAACCAATAACCCATAATCATCCATGCATTTAATCACTTAACCCATCAATTACCCACACTAGGGTTGGGCTACTACCCTAGCTATGGGGTTTAGCTAGACATGGAAAATGAAGAAGAAGAAGAGATTAAAGCTAAAAATGCCATAATAATTAATAGGAAAAGAGCATCAAGATTAAACTTGTACAAAATAGCCTAAAATAGGCGTAAAATGGTTCCTCACGAGCTCTGCTGCTACCCTCTATTCTCCGTTGTTTCTAAAAAAAGAAAAAGAAGCTATTTATACTACCCAGTAATTTCCGGACAAAAATGCCCCTGCAAGGCTCATGCGGACCGCACACTTTTGTCGTGCGGTCGCGTAGGGTAACTGGGCTGTTGACGGTCTCCTCTGGAACAAGTACGCGGACCGCGTACTTTTGACACGCGGCCGCGTGAGAATAGTGACGCGGACCGCATACTTTTGTCATGCGGCCGCACTGTGCAAATCCTCTACTTGCGTGGTTTCTGATCCTTGATACATGCGGACCACACTGATATGTCTGGCGGCCGCGTGAGCACAGTAACGCGGATCGCATACTTTTGTCATGCGGCCGCGTGGGTTTTATCTGCATTTGAGGCCTCTCTGGAATTCAACTGCGCGGCCGCACACCAAATCAGTGCGGTCCGCGCAACTCTTGCTTGATCCTCTTGTGTCTCTGGACTAGCCTGTGCGGCCGCATACCAAAACAGTGCGGTCCGCACAGGCTTAACTTGATTCTCCAGGGTCTCTGAACTATCCTGTGCGGCCGCACACCAAAACTGTACGGTCCGCACAGGTTTCCTTGAAGTCCTTCATCTCTTTTGTTAGCACTTTGCCGGTTTCACTCCTTTTTGAGCCGCTTTGATGTATTCATCCTCTATTTGCGCAAACCTGCAAATTAATGCACTTGTAAGCAATTCGGAGCCATTTAAACACATTCTCATGCACGAAGCTAAGGTGAAGCGGGGTTCAAAATCATGCAAAATTCCTAGTTATCAACTCCCCCAAACTTAAACCTTTGTTTGTCCTCAAGCAAATCAAAACTAAGACTTATCCTTCAGAGAAAAGACACCTATTCACCCCAATTTGTCCGGGGTAACCTCACAAACATCAATTGGGACTAACAATTGCCCCTAATGCAAATGTATCATTGACACCCTTTTTAAGCATTTTTGGTTCAAGTGTGAGACAAGAGCTTCGAGGGTTGACTCGATCCATCAAGGAGCCTTTCTCAAACACTTTGGTTATTGTGGGCCCCAAACTCACACATCCTCGGCTCTCCCCAAGTGCATCTCACCTTTTTGGGTATTTGCACTCTATATCAATGTGGAGAATTTCGCACTCGCGCTCTCAAGGAAGAGACCCTAAGCCCGACACTAGATACCATAGGCTTGCCCTTTATGTAAGTATCCACTAATGTAGGCTCTTCTTGACTTGAGATCATATAGGACTTTTTGGGAGTCATGGGTAAGACTTTGGTTCTTAGTGGTTCAACCTTCCCTAAAGCATTTCTTTTGATTCATTCATAGAACGCCTTCTTGACTATTTCTGGCACTTCCTCTTTTAAGGGGTGAAAGAGAGGCACTATGGCACTCTTCCATTTTGCAATTTGGCACTATCTCTTCGATCCATTCATTTTTATTTGTCCTTCTTCCCTTTTAACACTTTTTGGTCTCCCATTTTGGGTCTTTTTTTAACTTCTCACTTATTTTTCTCTTTGTTTCCTTTTTCTTCATTGCTTTTTTTATTGCATTTATGCCTTTTTGCCATTTTGGTGCCTTCCTTGTTTGTATCTTATCTTTCCTCCCCCAAACTTATGCTTTTGCAATCACTTTAAGGGAAAGTCTTTGGGTGCCAAGAGAAGGTCAAAATTGGGTATAGGCTTTCACTTTGGTTTTTTTTTGAAGAAATAAGGCTTTAGGCTCAAAATGGGTGACTAGGGATTCATTTATTGGTACGTGGGAAGGAATGATTCATGCTATGTTCATTTGGATCAAAAGTGGCCTATATTCACTTCTTAAGTCAAGTTTCACCTACGATTTCGCCTCAACAAACATTCGGGGCAAGTTCTAGACCATTGGTACGGTGCTTGGGCTCACAATTCTACTTTCTCACCACACTTTACACTCAGAGATCACCAAGACATAGAGTCGACGGCCCACAACAACCTCGGAATAGATTCGAGCACACTTTGGTCTATATGACCAATCAATGGTTGTTCGGTCAACACAAGACTCTCAAGGCCACAATTTTTACCAATCTAGACACAACTTAATGTCTTTGACCATAAGATCGGAGACAAATGTGCTAGGCCCAAGTGAAGTTTGCCCGAGGTACCCTTAAGAAAAAAAACAAGACAGACTCAACCCTTAAGAAAGTTGTCACGCTATCTATCATAGGGAAGAGCCACCCGGTTCACACAACACTTTACCCCTGGAAAGAACCATGGCATTAAGAAAACCAAGGGTTTATTGAAAGCTTTAAAACAACACTAATACTTCTACGAGAACGATCAAAAGATGAAAAAGAACAAATGAACTATGAACAAAGATGGATTCATATATACAATCAAAAGAGTGTAAAGGTAGTCAAATATGTACAGCTCAAAAATCAAAAAGTAGGGCACACCCCCACGAATAAAAGCTAGCATTGTCCGCAATGCTAACTATAAAGTAAAGAACAAGGATAAAGGATAGAGATGGCCCCTCAAGCCTGATCAACATGGTGGCTTTGACTGGCTCCCTCGTCCGCTGTGGTAGTGAGGACCTCAGACTGGTCCCCAATCTGCTGTGGTGCAACTGGGATAGGTGCATGCTCTGGAGGAGGCTCATGTACTGCTACTGGTCCTGGTATGGGTGCACTGGGATATCCCTCAGGCTGCTCGGGCAGCTCAGGAGCTACTCGGATGACCACTCCCTCAGTTTTGGGGAGCTTCCTCTTCTTCCGTGGCCTAAGCTCCTCTTGCGGCTGCTCTAGCTGTGGCTCTGAGGATGGCTCACCAAATAGGAGATCAAGTGGCAACTGGTCAGCTACCAGTTTGTCCACCTGCTCCTTATTCTCATCCACTGACTCTGTCGAGGCCTTAGTCTTCCTCAAGCTTACGGTGCTCCTTAGCAAGGCTTTTGAGTGCCTTGCTATGTGCGTCAACCGCCTTCTCCAAAGAATCTTGCTTTTTCATCATCTTTTCCTGGTTGTCCAGGATTTTCTTCAATGTCTCCTCAATAGAAGCTGGGACCTCCACCGTCACAGGTGTACTGTGGGACTGAACCACTATCGTCAATGCAGCCAACTTGGATGTTGCAGCTGACATCCAATTGTTCAGACTAGTCAAAGTATACGACAGCTGGTTGGCCGTGAACCTGTGCGTCTTGGAGACTGGAATCTCTGGATCAGCAGTGGAGGAGGAGGGTGTTATATATGGACCTGGAGGTAATGGAGTAGCCTGCTCAGTAGTGGTGACAGCTAGCTCCTCAGACTGGCCAGCTGTGGTGGAGGTGGTGGCTTGGCTCTTCTTTGCTGTCTTAGGGTTGTCCGGACCCTTTTGATCATACCATGAGTATGCCTCCACCGGAGGCACCCAAACATCAAATTTCTTCTTTTTCACTTTCATCTCATTGAAGTACATGGTCAGTGTGTTGGGGAAGGGGTAGTTCGTCTTGGTCTCATTGGCCACCTTTGAGATGACTCGGTACATGATATTTCCCATATTTAGTGGGAAGCCTGCCATGATCGACGCTACCAACACTGCTCTATCAACTGGCACAGAATGGTCATGAGTAGTGGGATCCAACCTGTTGCAAACAAAAGTCAACCACCCTTTTGCCTCGAAGCTAAGGGTGTTCCTATAGATCTTTTCTTGTGTTTTAAGCCACACCGGAACAATTCCGGGAGCCGCTAGCACCTCTGCTAACCATGGTCGTGCCTCCTCTTTCTGGGCTAACTTTTCAAGATACTGAGACTCATCTTCTTCTGCAAACCCCAGAAACTCATTCAGTGACTTCCCATCGAATAGCACAACCTGATCTCTAACCTTGGTGGCAGTGGAATCCCGAACTAGATGGTGAATATTAGCATAGAATTCCTTCACCATGTGTTCATTAGCATTCTCGACCCGTTCTCTGAAGAAACCCCAACCCTATCTTGTATGGAACTATGCTTGCACATGAGGGTTATGCAGAAGTAAGTCCATATCTATAAACCTCCGCTCTGGGATCAACTTCCTCTTTGGCCACCACTCTCGGAATCTGTGCCATGCCTGCTGACTAACAAATCTGTCTGCCCACACATTAGGGTCCCTTGTTCACTCTATTCCTCCAACTTGTGGCTCTCCTCCCTCACCCTGGCCTCCACTCTCCCCTAATACTGAAGCTGTGGGAGAAGTGGAGTATTCGTCATCACTGTTTGATTTATCAGCTCGAAACTCATCAGACGAGTTCGAAACAACATTGACTGGTTTGGAGGTGGCCTTGGAAGTGGCCTTGGAAGTAGCCTCTGTGGGTTGATCTCCTTCTGGTGATAAGGATGGCATGATAGGTACTGAAACTTCAATGTGGGAGGGGGCAGACTCCGATGTGATACTTCTTGAAGGCATGTAGTCACTTCCCGTGGAATGAGAGGCCGCTCTATCAGCTTCCCGAATGATCTTTCGGGTTTTCTTTATATTTTCCCGGGCCTCCGGGGTGAGCTTGACTATCCGTTTGCCTTTGCCCCCTCGGGAGGGTCCACCCCTCCCGGGTTGTTTACCCCCACGCTGTGTTGAAATTTTCTTCATTGCTTGTAAAAATACAATCTAGATTTGTTAGTCGAAGCAATTGAGCAGTATACAATGACAGAATATCAGAATTGAAACAAGCACAGTGAAGATCAGGAACCATGCGGACCGCATACTTTTGACATGCGGTCCGCACTGGCTTATTATTCACCCAGTGGTATCTCCGACGATGGCCCACGCGGACCGCAATGTTTTGTCATGCGACCGCGTGAGGACGGTGCGGACCACGCACTTTTGCCATACGGTCCGCATAGGTCAAACACCCCACAAACAGACTCTCTGAAGTTGACCCATGCGGACCGCACTGATTTGTGGCGCGGCCGCATGAGGTCAACGCGGACCGCACGAAAAGGCACGCGGTCCGCACAGAGGACATTGACCCTTGTAGCATTTTGTGAACCACAGGCACGCGGTCCGCACTGATTTGGACTACGGCCGCGAAGGGGTCAATTGTGTTCAGACATTCACACGGACCGCACACCAAAAATGTGCGGACGCATAGGGCAAAAATTTAAGAACTGGTCGGGTACCTTTTTGTTCAATTGGGTCCAATGTTATGTTCTAGGTGTCCCTACTCAGTTATTTTATCAATTAAGATTAGCCCTAGTTTTCTAATTGACCCTAAGATTATCAATTATAAGAAGAAAATACGGAGAATTTAAGAAGTTATGCTAACATAAATCATGAATTTAAAATAAAGAAAATAATGAATTAAAGATGAAGTGTTACCAAAGATGGTTGATTGGTGTAATTGAAACACAAATGGTAGAGATGAAAAGTGAAATTGGGTCTCCAGATAAAAATTGGCCAAAAGGTTTAAACAAGGCCAGAGGTCCCTATTTATAGAAAAATATGTGGGATCCAGAACTCACCTACCTGCGCGGCCGCACACTTTTGGCACACGGACCGCGCAGGATTTTACTTTGTGCATACTTCACCTGGTAGGTCACGCGGACCGCTCTGTTTTGTCAAGCGACCGCGTGGCAAATTCCAGAGACTTGCTCATCATGACCAACTTCCACGCGGACCGCACTGATTTGTTGTGCGGCCGCGTGGCAACTTCCAGAGACCTGCCTTTTTGCACTGTTCTCTTGTCCATTCTACGTGGGCCGCACACTTTTGGTATGCGGACCGCGTGGGTCTTCCTGGGCTCAGCATTTCATTTTTCTCAACCCACGCGGACCGCACTGTTTTGTAGTGCGGCCGCGTGGCCTAACTTCAGAGAGTTGAATGCTCTATTTTTCCTGTATTAATTCAACACAGTTCCTGCAACACTTCACACACTATTAGCTCAATCCTATCCTACTGATGAATAAACAAAAGAAAAACAAAAACACATGGGTTGCCTCCCAAGAAGCGCCTGATTTAATGTCGCGGCATGACGCAAATTACCATCACTTCAAGTGCAACAGTGCCACCACCTGGCTGTCATCCGGTTTCCCCAAGTAGTGCTTCACCCGATGCCCATTTACTTGAAAGATTTCACCATTCTTGTTCTTTAAGTCTAGAGCTCCAAACGGGGTCACACCTACTACCTCAAAAGGGCCACTCCACTTTGACTTGAGCTTTCCCGGAAACAATCTTAACCGGGAATTGAAAAGCAGAACCATGTCACCAATCTTGAACTCCTTGCTTCGAGTATATTTATCGTGAAGGTACTTCATCTTGTCCTTGTATAAGGACGAGCTGGAGTATGCATGAAATCTAAACTCGTCAAGCTCATTCAAATGATCAACCCGGAGATTAGCCACTACATCCCATTCCAAGTTAAGCTTTTTCAAAGCCCACATTTCTTTATGTTCAAGCTCTACCAGAAGATGACAAGCCTTACCGAACACCAATCGGTAAGGAGACATACCGATTGGCATTTTGTAAGCCGTCCTATAAGCCCACAACGCATCATCTAGTTTCTTGGACCAATCGGTCCTTTTTGCATTGACCATCTTAGACAAGATGCTTTTGATTTCCCGATTTGAAACTTCAACTTGACCGCTTGCTTGTGGATGGTAAGGAGTAGTGACTTTGTGATTAACACCATACATAGTCAACAATGCATCGAAAGCTTTGTTACAAAAATGGGATCCCCCATCACTAATGATGGCACGGGGGGTCCCAAATCTTGTAAAGATGGATTTCTTCAAGAAGTTCACAACACTCCGTGCTTCATTGTTAGGAAGAACCACGGCTTCTACCCACTTCGAAATATAGTCCACTGCTACCAAAATATATGTGTTTCCACAAGAACTCACGAACGGTCCCATGAAGTCAATGCCCCACACATAAAAAATGTCAACTTCTAGAATGGTGTTTAAGGGCATCTCATCTCTTTTTGAAATTCCACCCGCTCTTTGACATGCATCACATCTCTTCACTAGATCACTAGAATCCTTGAAAATCGTCGGCCAATAAAATCCACAACTCAAGACTTTGGAGGCCGTCCTCACTCCCCCATGGTGACCACCATAGGAAGAGGAATGGCAAGCTTCCAAGATGCTCATTTGTTCGCTTTCTGGGACACATCTTCGAATCACTCCATCCGTGCAAATTTTGAACAAGTATGGATCATCCCAATAAAAGTCCAAACTCTCCCTTTTTAACTTTTTTCTTTGGTTGGAAGAGAACTCATATGGAATCACACCGGACACAACGTAATTAGCTACATCGGCAAACCATGGCATATCATTCATTGACACCGCAAGAAGTTGCTCGTCCGGAAAAGAATCATTGATTTCAAGGCCGTTGGAAGGCCTCCCCTCCTCCTCTAGACAAGACAAGTGGTCCGCCACTTGATTTTCACTCCCTTTCCGGTCCACAATCTCTAGATCAAACTCTTGGAGAAGAAGAAACCATCTCATCAGTCTCGCTTTGGAATCCTTCTTTGTCATTAAGTACCGGAGGGCGGCATGATCGGTATGGATTATCACTTTCGCCCCATAAGATAAGGACGAAATTTCTCCATGGAAAACACAATGGCTAACAACTCTTTCTCCGTGACGGTATAATTCCCAGGGCTTCATTCATTGTTTTGCTTGAATAGTACACTGGGTGGAACATCTTGTTGAGCCGTTGACCAAGTACTGCACCTACCGCCACATCACTAGCATCACACATTAGTTCAAAAGGCAAGGTCCAATTGGGTGCGGTGATTATAGAAGTAGTTGTCAATTTATGCTTTAACAACTCAAACGACTCCATGCATTTCTCATCAAACACAAACTTTGCATCTTTCTCCAAAAGTCTACACAACGGGTTCACAATCTTGGAAAAATCTTTGATGAACCGCCGATAGAAACCGGCGTGCCCAAGAAAACTCCTCACACCCTTAACAGAGTTGGGTGGAGGGAGCCTTGAGATGACTTCAATCTTTGCCTTGTCGACCTCAATACCATCTTTTGAAACCTTGTGCCCCAAGACAATTCCTTCTTTCACCATAAAGTGGCACTTTTCCCAATTAAGCACCAAGTTGGTATCTTCACACCTAGCCAATACACGGTCCAAATTTGACAAGCAATCATTAAAGGAATCTCCGACTACACTGAAATCATCCATAAAAATTTCAAGAATATCTTCCCCCATATCGGTGAAAATTGCCATCATGCACCTTTGAAACGTGGCTGGGGCATTACACAATCCGAATGGCATTCGAGAGAAGGCAAAAGTGCCATAGGGACATGTAAAGGTGGTCTTCTCTTGATCTTCCGGGGCAATGAGGATTTGATTATACCCCGAATAACCATCCAAGAAACAATAATAAGCTCTACCCGCCAAGCGATCCAACATTTGGTCCAAGAACGGCAATGGAAAATGATCTTTTCTTGTTACCTTGTTAAGCTTTCTATAATCCATACAAACTCTCCAACCCGTAACAGTACGAGTAGGAATTAGCTCATTTTTTGCATTGGTGATCACGGTCATACCACCTTTCTTGGGAACACATTGGACCGGGGAAGTCCAAGAACTATCCGAGATTGGGTACACCACACCAACATCCAACCATTTTATGATCTCTTTCTTGACGACCTCTTGCATAGCCTCGTTTAATCTTCTTTGATGCTCCAAGGATGGGCGAGCATTCTCCTCCAATATAATTTTATGCATGCAAAACGCGGGGCTTATTCCCCGAATGTCCGCCAAAGTCCAACCAATCGCACGCTTCCTCTTTTGTAGAACCGCCAAAGTGGCATCAACCTGCAAGTTAGTCAAGCAAGAAGAAAGAATGACTGGCAAAGTGAAATTTGGACCCAAGTACTCATACCTAAGGTGAGGAGGAAGTGGTTTCAACTCCAACACCGGTGGTTCTTCAATCAATGGCTTTGTAGGAGGGGTTTTTCGATTCTCAAGATCCAATGATAACTTCCTTGGCTCATAGGAGTATGAGCCCATACCATGTAAGGCATTCACACATTCAACAAGTTCGGCATCTTCGTTGGTCTCCGTGTTTAGAAGTACCGCCTCAAGAGGATCCTCGACATTGATCATGGCGTTTGTGTCATCCACTATCACTGTCGTGACAATGTCCACAAACGAACATACTTCGGTGCTATTTGGTTGGCGCATGGATTTGCACACATGAAGATCACCTTCTCATCACCGACTCTAAATGTCAATTCACCGGCTTCAACATCCACAAGCGCTTTCCCGGTAGCCAAGAATGGCCTACCAAGAATAATAGGCACCTCAAAATCTACTTCACAATCAAGTATGACAAAGTCGGCTGGTAAAATAAACTTGTCAACTCTCACTAGCACATCATCAATGATACCTAAAGGCCTTTTCATAGAACGGTCCGCCATTTGCAACCTCATTGATGTTGGACGAGGTTGTCCAATACCCAAGGTTTTAAAGACGGAGTATGGTATAAGATTAATACTAGCACCCAAATCACAAAGTGCTTTGGCAAAATTAGCACACCCGATAGTACAAGGAATAGTAAAGGCTCCGGGATCTTCTAACTTGGGAACCATGGAATGAACTATGGCACTCACTTGGTGAGTCATTGTTATCATTTCACAATCCATTGACCTCTTCTTCGTCACCAAATCCTTCATAAACTTTGCATACCCGGGCATTTGTTCAAGTGCCTCCACCAATGGCACATTAATGGTTAGGCTCTTCATCATCTCTATGAACTTCTTGAATTGATTATCTCCTTTTTGCTTCGCCAATCTTTGAGGATACGGTGGAGGAGGCCTTGGCAAGGGTGCCTTGGCCTTTGGAATAGATGGCTCGGGAATGTCAATAATGTGTTCCCTAGACGGGTTCATGGTATCTTGAGATTCAATCCCGGCCTCATCCTCAATTTCAATCCTCACATCATTTGTTGCTAAAGGTTCATCAACCACATGGTCATCATTCACTTGCATGTCATCATCATTCAAACAAGCTTCCGCATCCACAACTCGATTCTCATTTGAGGCATTTACAACACCGCCTCTTCCACTTCTAGTTGTCACGGCCATCACATGATTGTTCCCTCCCTTCGGGTTCACCATCGTGTCACTTGGTAGTGCACCTTTAGGTCGGGAGTTCAAAGATTGAGAGAGTTGGCCGATTTGCACTTCCAAATTCCGGATTGAAGTATTATGAGAAGCTAATTGTGCATCCGATTCTTGATTCTTCCTCATCATTTGCTCGAACATGCTTTCAATGCGGCCCATATCATTGCCCGAAGAACTTGATCCTTGTGAATGGAGAGGGGTGGATTGTTGGGTTGTTGGTACATGGGAGCTCTTTGAAAACTTTGCCCCCGATTGTTGTTGTTACCACCGTTGTTCCACCCTCCTTGATTGTTATTGTTCCCCCAATTGTTATTGTTGCCACTCCAATTTCCACCACTATTTCCTTGATTGTTCCAATTATTGCCTTGATTGTTCCAATTATTGCCTTGATTGTTCCACTCTCCACCATCATTCCTATTGTTGTTATTGTTCCAATTGCCTCTTCTTTGATTGTTCCCCCAATTGCCTTAGGAACGCCATTGTTGGTTGTTTAGGTTCCTCTATTGCCTTGGAAATTGTTCACATATTGAAAATCCTCATCTTGATCGTCAAAACCATCATTAGAAAACCCACCATCATTGTTGTTCTCATTTTGATCATATTGACTTTGTTGCGCTTGTTGCCCTCTATTCCTTCTTTTAAACATCGACACATTCTCCATAGAATTCACTTGGCGCGGATTTTGCACTTGTTGAGTTGAGCTTTCGCCAATTGATTCATGGTAGTAGTGAGCTCGGAAATGGCTTGTCCATGGTCATGCAACTCTTTATGTAGATGAATAACATTCGGGTCTCCTTGAGGGACATTCGCCCGACTTTGCCATGCCGAAGAAGTGTCGGCCATTTGATCCATTACTTCACATGCTTCCTCCAATGATAACTTCATGAAATTGCCTCCCGCTAGTTGGTTCACAATGCATTGGTTCGCCGTGTTGATCCCCCTGTAAAAAGTTTGTTGAACCATAGCATCGGTCATATCATTGTTCGGGCACTCTTTCACCATGGTCCGATATCTCTCCCAAATTTCATGCAATGGCTCCGTTGGTTCTTGCTTGAAGGCTAGAATCTCATCTCTCAATGTCGCCATATGAGTTGGGGAAAAGAACTTGGCAATGAACTTATCCGCCAATTCGTCCCATGTAGTGATAGAATGATTCAGCAATCTCTCCAACCAATCTAGCGCCTTACCCCTCAATGAAAAAGGGAAAAGTCGCAACCGCAAGGCTTCTTCGGACACATTGGTTTGCTTGCTTCCCCAACAAGTATCCACGAACCCCTTCAAGTGCTTGTAGGCATTTTGATTTGAGGCACCCGTGAAATACCCTCTTTGCTCCAATAATGTCAATATCACATTTGTAATTTGGAAATTCCCTGCCCGGATTCGGGGAGGAACAATGGCACTAGCATATCCTTGGTTTGTCATTGCTCTTTGCGCAACCCTTGGCGGTGGCGGAGGAGGGTCTGGAATTTGGGCTTATTGATTAGCATTTCGAGGCCTTCGTGGTATATTTTGTATAGGAAAATCATCTTGCACAAGATCCTCTACCTCCTCCCCCGCCATGGCATCGCCAAAGGGAAGATTATCATTTCCATTAAGAGCCATTTGTACCTATTAAAATTGAATCAAGAAAATTAGTAAAAGAAGGAAAGAAGAAGCAAAACACAACACTAGCAACGCAATTAATCAACACCGTTTTAACTCCCCGGCAACGGCGCCAAAAAGTGATCGTGACAAACTCAACCCGAAGGTATGAGTGGGCAATCGAACTCTTACCCGTATAGTGACGGGGTCAATTTCCACAGGGAGTTAGAATTTTGGAGTGATAATAGTGTTGCACTAGAGTTGAGTCTTGACTTCTAGATTAGCTTCTAACATCTTTTGTGTTTTCAAAGTGTCTCTCTATTTTTTTTTTCTACTATTGAATTATGAAATTATGCTAACGACAATTTCGAAGTATGATTTTTCTAATGGAATAAAAGGGACTAGGGAAGTAGCTCTCGCCTAGGTGAGATAACTAACGGATATGGATTTTCAATGCGGGGATGATACATGGGATATTAGGATAGCCATCGCTCTTTGCTCTCATTCTCACACCTCTCGATAGAGAGAACAATTTTTGCTCTATTGGCTCTGTCGAGACCAATTGGGTAGGCCAATTTGCCCAAGCAACTCTAGGCTCAAGTAGGGTAATTACTCTCTCGAGATTATTACTCGTTACTTAGGACTACCATTCTCATGGGTCCATCCTAAGTTCTTGTTGGGATTGAATGAGAGGTTTTAGCCCCTCTTTCTCAAGTAGAGACCCAACCCACTAATGTAAACTTCATGTTTGCAACCACAAAATCCAAATTAAATACATTCATTCAACCCAAAACCAATTACCCATAATCATCCATGCATTTAATCACTTAACCCATCAATTACCCACACTAGGGTTGGGCTACTACCCTAGCTATGGGGTTTAGCTAGACATGGAAAATGAAGAAGAAGAAGAAGAGATTAAAGCTAAAAATGCCATAATAATTAATAGGAAAAGAGCATCAAGATTAAACTTGTACAAAATAGCCTAAAATAGGCGTAAAATGGTTCCTCACGAGCTCTGCTGCTACCCTCTATTCTCCGTTGTTTCTAAAAAAAGAAAAAGAAGCTATTTATACTACCCAGTAATTTCCGGACAAAAATGCCCCTGCAAGGCTCATGCGGACCGCACACTTTTGTCATGCGGCCGCGTAGGGTAACTGGGCTGTTGACGACCTCCTGGGGAACAAGTACGCGGACCGCGTACTTTTGACACACGGCCACGTGAGAATAGTGACGCGGACCGCATACTTTTGTCATGCGGCCGCACTGTGCAAATCCTCTGCTTGCGTGGTTTCTGATCCTTGATACATGCGGACCGCACTGATATGTCTGGCGGCATCTTCATGCATAGCCTATGATCCTTTGTCCACGCGGGCCGCACTGATATGGCACGCGGCCGCGTGAGTACAATAATGCGGACCACATAGTTTTGGATGCGGTCCGCGTGGGTCTTGTCTGCATTTTGAGGCTTCTATGATCTTCACCTGCGTGGCCGCACACCAAATCAGTGCGGTCCGTGCAGAGATTACTTGAACTTGGTGTGTCTCTGAACCATCGTGTGCGGCCGCACACCAAAACAGTGCGGTTAGCACAGGTTTCCTTGAAGTCTTTCATCTCTTTTGTTAGCACTTTGCCGGTTTCACTCCTTTTTGAGCCGCTTTGATGTATTCATCCTCTATTTGCGCAAACCTACAAATTAACGCACTTGTAAGCAATTCGGAGCCATTTAAACACATTCTCATGCACGAAGCTAAGGTGAAGCGGGGTTCAAAATCATGCAAAATTCCTAGTTATCACTCCCCCAGCTTGATGATTTCGGAAAACTTATGATTTTCAATCAACATTAGCCGTTCATAATACTGCAGGTCCTGCACTCAGACAAAGAATTTATTCATTTGTTCTTCCTCTAAGGTAGGTCTGAGCTTAGAAACTTCTGTCCTCCAGCGAGTAGCATACTCGCAAAATGTTTCTGCAGGCTTCTTCTTCAGATTCTAGATGTAGAATACATCCGGCGCATTTTCTATGTTGAATCTTAACCTGTCCATAAAATCAGAACTCACACCCACCCAGTTCGACCACTTCTTCGGATCTTGGCTAATGTACCAAGACAAAACATCTCCTTTCAAGTTCCTCATGAAAAGGTTCATGCGGATTCTCTCGTCTTTCCCTACTCCAACCAGCTTGTCATGGTACGCTCAAATGGGCCCTTGGATCTTTTGTACCATCAAACATTTCAAACTTTGGAGGTTTGTACCCTTCTGGCAGTTCGACATCGGGTTGTATGCAAAGATCTTCATAGTTCAGCCCCTCAATTCCTTTCTTCCTTCAACGCCTTGAATTCGGCTAGTCAATTTCTTAAGTTCTTCAGTCAGGTTCCTAATGATCAAGTCTTTATCATCAGACTCGGATGTGCCTGAGATCGATTGGGTGGAGTGTGGTATAGTCTTCACGTAGATGGGGGTATTATGGTGGGTGTTGAAGTGGTCATTTGTGGAATTTTGGAGTTCTGGGATGAGTAACAATGTATTGTTTGTGGTATGGCAGGTGTTGCAGTGGTGGTGAGGAGTGGGATGGTTCTGTTGCTTTGGAATATTTTGTGGAGGTGTAGGGTTCTGAGCATTTGGCAAATATATACTGGAGTGGTGAGGGAAAATGTCAGATTTGCCAGATTCCGGACATGATCAAATTCTTCTTGGAATTTCAGCAGCTTTTGTTCAAGTTGTGATGCACTTTCCTAAGGAACTTAAGTACCATGACCATGAGCGGCCTCTACCCGTTTAGTTGAATTCTCCTTTCTGATATTTATCAAATCTTCCATCTTCCCTTTGTTCTTGTTTTTAACAGGACTAAGAGGAGAAGTAGGTAGAGGCCCCTAGATCTCGTGGAATAGGATGATGTTTCTAGAGTGCATGAGCTAACATTTGGGGATGGGAATAAAAAAAAGTAAAAAAAAAAGGTAACCAAGTTAGCGAGGATCATGAAAAATATTACAATATTTAAACACATAGTGCAGGAATGTAAAATGTGTCCTAATTTAGGAACCTCTTTGTGCCTGAGGTAGGCCTAGAGACAAATTGATTTGGAGAACCTAGAATGCTAAATGCCTCATTCTATTGATAAAAAATAGAGGATCCCAAAATGACACTAAATATGCAATAAATAAAAATCTCTAATGTCCATTGGCCTTATTACTTTTGTAAAGCGAAAAATAAACTCCTATCTACTTGGTCCCTGAAGGACCTTCCCCAGATTCGGCATCCTTGGCTCTGTCGAACAACTTCTCCACCTCGGGAAGTCCCAGCAATAGAATCCTTCCACCAGCTTAGCAACTTTGGATGGATATTGGTGAAAATGCCGAATCTAGGGACTTTTTGCCTCATATTTCTGCAAGGAAAATAAGGTTAGGCCCTTACCCCCACTGGACTCGACTATTAATACGAACAATTAGCATGACGCATATTAGTTCATAAATGCACAGAACGTGGTGATGTCCGTTTGGGTTTAGGGAAATTTACTGCACTTTGGAAAAGGCTATCTTAAAGGATCATTATGTAAACAACTCCAGTGTTTATTATAGAAATTATTACAGACCGAGTAATAGATTACATCATAAAAGTACTAAGAAAAGTTACAACCAGAGGAAGCCTAATTCTTGACTTCCTCTCTGAATTATGGAATAAACCACCTCAAATGCCATTGATCCCAAGCCTTTCTCAGACTTGAGTGTGTCAAAGTTCCCTAAGGGTCTCAAAAGGACATCGGGCAGTGCTCACACCCAAGTTACATAACCAGAATAGAGATGAGTGCAGTATGGAGATGCCAGCCCTTATCTGTCCAAGTTCAGAGGGAACTCATGGTTCCCAAGGCAAGGATCACATAAGAGGGGCATAACCTAAGTCTAAGAATATAGTAGAAGTGCGGGAATAGAGTTTTTAAAACTGAGGGGGTAAAGGAGAGGGGTAAAGGGTGGTAGGGAAACAATAATTAGTAAAATATAGAGTTGATAACTTCATACAAAGGGGGTCAGGGGTTGGAAATCATTGCAAGCTTTGCACTTAGGCAAGAGTCAGCTTTGCACATGCACAACAATACAAGATGTAGGCATGCCTATAAGCGAACCATAACACACAACAACCAGAGAACACATGGAGGTTATAATCCCAGGGGGATCAATTTTGGGTCAAAGACAACAATGTATAATGTTGCCATGCCCTTTACCAAACATATTGAGGATGGGGATTTAAGGTTCACAGGCCATGATAAGTAAGTAACAGAAATATTAATTTAGAATAGAAAAGGTAGAATACAGCATGATTAATGATGGAACTTAATTAAATACAAACAGGAAACAAACAAGAATGAAAGAAACATGTTGTTGTTCATGCTGAAAATTAGTTAGAGCATACCAGTCAGATAAGTAAAGTGTAGAAAAGAAAAGTAAGCAGGAATCCAAAATCTAGCATTGGCTTTCAGCCGACTAAACAGACAGCAACACAAATAGATGTAAATCAAGAGAGAGTTTTTTGATTGTAAGTGTATGTTTTTTAAAATTGTTCGTGTCTTTGAAAGAAGAGAAGTACAGGGTATTTATAGCTTTTTAAAAACAAGTGAAAGAGAAATAATAAGCCACAAACATGAAAACAATCACTATTCAGAATCAATTATACAAGTGATTGCCTTTAACGGGTAATGACATGCTCATACTAAGGAAAGAAATCAATTTGTAAGCAGACTAATAGTTTCCATAAAAGAAGTAGTAAAACAATTGAGTAAGTAATCAAGTCTAAGTATAGGAATATATTTATTTTTGGTAAGAATTCAGTAAGGTATGACAGGAAAAGAAATCAATTAATCTTAATAGGAGAGTGAAATCAGGATTTCACAAAGGAAAAGTTTGAAATCAGTCACCAAATTGAAGGTTAATCAAAGAAGGAAAATCAACACATAAATAGCGGGCACAAACACTAGACATGCGAGGCAAAACTATTGGCAAAAAGAAATAGCAGGAAATAAAAGCACAAAGTTAGCAGATAGCAAACATTCAGAGCATGATAGTCATCTAGGTTAGGTTACATTGAATCAGTAGTGAAGAAACATAGAATATCAAAGCATGTGAAGATCTTACAATAGCAGGTGAAGAAAACCCCCTTGAAAATTTAGGGGTTTCGAGCATAATCGAGTTTAGAGAAGAAAGAAATCCAGAATCAAAAGATCACACAAAGGAATAAGGGATTTTGAAATAAATAACTTCAAATCGAGTCATGTACTTAAATGAACGGTCTCAGACCCAAAACCATAGGGTTTTCGACAATAGTTGAGTTTTAAAAGAGGATAAACAAGCAAATCAAACAAACAAGAATTCGTCTAATAAAAAGTAAAAAGAAATTAGGATTTTTAACATGCAAACCCAGGTAGAAGAATGATATAAGAAAACATAGCAAAATATGTCCAGAAAATCAGAGAAAATTTTCGAAATAACTTAACAACAAAACCCTAATCGGAAACGATAAAGAGTTTTTAAAGCAGAGTTTTAAAAGAAACTTCGAGAAAAATTCTTAGAAGTTCAAAGCAAACACAGATCTAAAAGACATAAAAAAGAACCTTAGGGATTAGGGTTTCAAAAGAACCCAAATGATGAGAAAGGCCTTGAAAACTATCGATATAAGAAAGAGAGTCAAAAGTCTGACTTGAATAGCCATGGCTGGCCAAAAAAAGGTCAGAGACGACCGGAGAATGGTCATTGAGCAAAGACTGGACAAAACCCCTTCAGGATCTAGTCATGAGACCACATAAACGAACACGTAGAAGCCATGAGAGGATGATATAGGTCTCTGATGACCTTGGAAGGCCATAGATTAAGGCAGATTAAGGTTGCAACGGCTAGGGTTTGATGGGTTTGTAGAGAGATTTTGGGAGATGGGGGGTTTGAGAGGCGACGGATTATGAAGAATGAAAAAGGTTTGGGGGTCTTTGGGCTTAATTAGGAAAGGATTAATGGGAGCCATTGATCTAAACGATCAATGATTGGGATTAAATGAGAGTCTGGGTGGGTCATTTAAATAGGTTGTGGGTAAATTTGAATGGGAATTGGGTCAATGTATTTGGGATTCAAATTGTGGTTCAATTTGGGCTATAATCGAAATAAAATGGGGCTAACATTTAAATAGCCAATTTTCCTATTTTGATTTATAAAAAAATAATAAAATATTTTTTGTAAGTAAATTAAAGGTTCCAAAATGATTTATAGTACAAAACTATCAAATTAAAAATATTGTACTTAATATTTATTGATATAAACGCTATTAAATCATAAAAGGGGCTAACATTGCAATTATATGCAATTTAGCCTTAAAAATACTAAATCAATTTATAAAAAAATATGCCAAAAATACCTTAGGTATATTTTAGTATAAAATATAAGATTCCAACAAATGAATTACCAAAATGATAATTTTGCTAATTATTATTGGTCTTTTATGAATGAAATAGGGAAATAAATTGGTTTAGAAATCTATAAAAATTGAGGAAAAAAATAAGACATTTGGAAATACTTATATATACAGACATGTGTTGTTTTGAAAGTATTTTTCATATTAAAAAATATATAGGAAAAAATTGGGTATTAACAGGTATCGTAACGAATTTCGGTATCCTTGGTACAGAAGGATTACCGCAATGTGAGTAAGGGTCATTGATGATGTGAAAAGACGCCAAAGATGAAGAGGTAAAATATCTATAGGTAGATCGTCGTAACACTAAATATTAGTACTTCCTTAAAGGGAGGGAATATGGAGTGATGTGGTATTATGTCAAAGTTAAGTGGTTCTAGTAACTATGGAATGGTAAAGAAATAATGTGATAAAAATGAGAAAGGGATGAGATTGCACTTATTCAAATCCTACAGATATGTTACGACTCTAGAACATTATGTAAGTACAACACTAGGGAGGGGAAGTAAGGGTTTCCCCCAGGTTGTTATTGATAAATAATTATGAATGAACACTTGATACATAAGGAGCTAGTGGGAAAGGTAATTTAAGATAAGGAAAATAACCCAAGAGAGATTACACGAAATATAGATATAAAAATGGACCAACGAGTAGTTAGTAGTTTATTCAGGAAGAGTCTAGTTATGGCTAGACAAGAGGTTACAGAAAAATCAACAGATCGTGCATGATAAACATAGTGAACCCCAACATAGTGAATTCAGCCTCGCAGTTATGGCATTGTAATCCTTAAGATATATATTTGGATAGAAGTTGAGGTAGTTAAAGGTATTGTATGAGTGTTATGAAAATAAAAGAGAGTGTCTGGGAAGACAACAAAAATATCAGCTCAGAAGCAACTCTACAAGAACAAGGGTGTGGAGGTAAGTAACTGCAGACAATTATAGGCGAGGAAGAACATCAAAAAAAGATTACATTTAGTATACAATGTGTTAAGCTCGCAGCATTACAAGAGTCAAAGGTCCTCCCCCAAGTACTACAACAAAATATTAACTAAGGAAATAAGGAAAAGGCTTCAACTTAAGCATAGTGACTTGAAGAAGAAATGGTGTTGTAACAATAGTCTCACAATAACATTGTATGCGCTCCATAAGGAAATGGCACCTATCATGGCTAATGAATGGGAAAAAGAAAAAAACCAAAAGTTAATATTCGAGATCATATGAGTTGCACAAAAACTTCGACATGCGTGGGAACTAAGATAAAGCTAGTTAAAGTACCAACCCCATAAGAGGTCAGTATGAAGCTCTCGCCGGATTTTGTATGCACCGGAGGTGCAAATAGGTATAGTAGAGCTTCAAGTCATGGATGTGAATTATACCTATGTGGAAGGGGGGTTATAAAGAGATAGAATAAACAATGCGAGATTTTACAGTAAGTAAGTGAACACCATATGAGATACTCGAGTGCAGAAGGTTGTGAAGAATAATCCATACTTCAGATAGAGGGCTAGAAGCTCTGGGATTTAATATATAGGAATGATAGCGGTGTCATCAGTGGTCATATCTTCCAGCCTACAGTTTCTAGGTACCTAGAAGTCCAGTTAAGAGAGCAAAGAAGAGTTAGAGACAATGTGATGTCTCGCTTGATGTTCCAGAATAACATTGGGAAATATATGATGCAAGCAAGTTAGAGGAAGGTTACGAGTAGTATAAATAGATATGTGTAGGTCGTATGCTAAAGTATGGTAGAGCAATCAGGTTTTAAGAACAGATGAGTAAGGATAAGGAAAGGCAAGTGAGAAGGTGACGAGAATGGATAAGTACTTGGGATTAAGCCCATGAAAACAAAAAGCTGATGGTTCCTCTAAGTTATAGAAAGCTCAGTATAGCACGAATGAACTTAGAGGAATCTAAGATTAGTAACCTTTAGAAGAGATGGAATGATGCCCTAGTAGTAGAATAAGGATATAACGGTAATAGATAAGTGGATGACGTTTAAGCCTTTGATTGAGTAATGATCTGAAGAAAAAAAAGGGATTTCATGGACGACACGAGATTAGAATACCCCTCCCCCCCATAAGATGAATCACGTTGGGATGCTATGAAATATGGTTATTGAAGTATAGTATCGGCCCTCGGTGGATCGGTCTAATCACTTCAGTTGTTCCCAATAAGACGTGAGCCCTGGAGGTAGTATTACATAAGAGGTTGAGTTATTAGTGGTAGATTATAGATCAACTTTAAGGTGCATCAATAATAGATGGATAAATGTTCAACAATATGAGATAAGATAAGGCTATAAATCTTAAGATGAACAATAATGAGGAAACATTAAAGGACTTAGGGTGTGTTTGTTATGAAGGAAAATATTTTTAATTTTTCCATGTTTGGTTGGCTTAAATATTTTGGAAAATATTTTCCTTATGAACTCATTTTACTCCAATTGGAGAAAAATATTTTTCTTATCAAGAGAAGGGAAAATATTTTTCAAAACTCTTTCTTAACCTTCCCCGCCCCTCACCAACTCACCTTACACCCCACCCACCCACCCCACCTCATGCCTACCTCACTCCACCCCCTCACTCCAAAAAGGCTTTTATTTTTTTCAAATTTCAATTTTTTTTTTGTAATTTTAAATTTTCTTTTTTTTTTGTTTTTATGCACCATGTTATAACCCATATCCACACACGTTAGTTCATTCCATAAGTTAGATAACACAAATCCAAGAAGGAATTATCCTTGAGATGATAAGAAGTTAATCCGATTAATCTCAAGTGATACAAGGGTGCATAAGGGTGATTAACAAGTATTAGAAGTTAAACGAATCAAGGATGTTGTAACTCGTACTTTTGGGTAAACCTATAAATGCTTAGTATACTTAGGAGGTCATGATTTAAGGTATTTGAATCATATAATATCCGTATCATAATTCTTGAAGTCAAACGAGTTATGAAACAAAAGTCGACAAAAGTTGTTGCAACTTAGGTTCATAGTTTTACCTAAACTTTAGGTCAAATATAATTAAGTATTTCTCCCAATATACTTGGAATTACGGGGTGATCTACCCACCAAATTGAAGATCTATGAGTCTAGTTTCCAACGCATTAAACGGTTTAGCAATATGACATTGGAATAGAGAGATATAGACATTTTCGTGAGACTGCACAAGCTGCTAGGTGCAAGTAGGTGAGTCACCTACTTGGTTAAATGTCGGCCCAAAAAAGGGAATTTCGGGTCAGAAAAGCAGCCCATTAAAAGGCTTATCTTCTGCAATATATACCTCTTTATATTTCACAAATAACCAGACCTAAGACCCTGCAAAATTCCTCCCAAAAATTATCCACAAACCCTAATTGATTTTCCCTCTCTTTCAAGTTCAAATTGGGGGTAAACACTAGAGTTTGAAGAACCAAGTTAAAGGCTGAGTTATCCAACAACAAAGGTGAGTTTACTGCTATATTTCATACATTTATTATGCTGTAAATTCATGGCAATTCGTTATATACATGTAAGAACTCACGGGACGGTGATCGGAAGCCGTGAGTTCAAGTTATTCACTTGTAGCGGACTGTTTTGTGGACTGTTTTGTGTTGCTGTTGGGCTGCGTTTTTATTACTGTTTTGTGGAGTTTTGGAGGAGGCAGGGTGTGGAGAAACACCATATATATGTTGGGTTGTGGTCTGCTAGTTCTTCGTAATATTTTGGGTCATTTGGTACGACTATAGTGGCCGTCATATGTATGATGTGATTAGGTTGTGTGTGGACTGTTTTGGGAGGCTCAATATGTTTATTATTGATGATGTTTAGGCTGTTTGGTGATTGTTTTGAATGGTGTGAAGTCATATATATAGGGGAGGTGTTGTCCGTTTCATCACAAAATAGGTTGTGATTGGTACATAATAGTTGCGACGCTTAAACGTTAACGATAGTGTCATTTCTCCTATTGTAGACTAAGGAGTCATGACGTTTGCATAGCTTGAGGTTGTGGCAGTATATACAAGGTATGTGTGGCTATCCTTTTCGTTCTTTTGCATGACTCCAATTGTACATAATGTAATGAACGAGCTTCCAAAGATACTCTATTCTTAGAAGCTAAGCAGTACTTACATTGTTTTCCCCTCTTATGGAACGATTGATGTTGATGTTGCTTCTCTTATTCTTATGTTATCAATCTTGTTAGTACTTCCTGATTCCTATAAGGTTCATAGTGAAGAGTTAGTCCTAATAAGTTGTACATAGGATACCGACCTTACGTCACTCCGAAAGATCTACAAGGTGTTTCCATGAGTCGAGCATGCATTATATATATGTATCTATTTTACTCTAGCGAGCCGCGCTATAGTCGGCCGGGTACGGCACCTATTGTGCAACCACTGATCAGTTGGGTTTTACCGAGCTCCACGTGGCCGGGTACGATTCTACCGAGCCTTATAATGGCCGGGTATGTTTTTACCGAGCCTATTACGGTCGGGTACGATATGATAATGATGATGCCCACAGAGGCGTATGTTTTAAAAGATTATGTATTTATACATATGTATCATGTATTTCATGTCAGTAGCCCTCAGAGGTACTCAGATGTTACAGGTTGTATATTCTCTATCCCTGCTCACATTGTTGTTCATATTTATGGTTCTCTGCCTTACATACTCAGTACTTTATTCGTACTGACGTCCTTTTATTTGTGGACGCTGCATGTCGTGCTGCAGGTCCTGATAGACAAGCAGGTGCAGCTCCACCATCACAGTAGGTTGTCCAGTTCGGCGGTGATTGGCGAAATCCCTTCTCGGACTTGCCTTGGTCTTGGTATGCATTTTTGTTATAGACATTATGGGTATGTCGGGGCCTTGTTCCGGCTATGTTGCAGCACTTATGTTCTTTTAGAGGCTCATAGACAAGTGTCGACTCATGTATAGTTTGGTATGCCTTGTCGGCTGGTTTTTGTTGTATAGTCTTTCATTTTAGCGTGGAATCTTGTACCATGTTTCTTGATTGTCTGGTCATCCCATGTTATGTAGGTTCATGCAATCATATTTTATTGTTGGTTGTTCATGATCCATGTCTACCATTTATATTGGTCTAGTCAGCCTAAAAGATAATAAAGAAGGTTAGATAAAAGGTACGTTGGTGCTTGGCAAGTATGGTCGGGTGCTAGTCATGGTCCTCCGGTTTGGGTCGTGACAAGGTCTCTATTAAGTCTGTCCTAGGGATTGTCTATGAGCCATGTCTAGTAGAGTCTTGATTATGGATGTGTAGCGCGCCACATTTATAATCGGGAGGCTACATGACATCTAGGGTTGTTACCTTCTTCCTGAATCTAGATCGTGCATAGAGTTGAGTCATAAGTGTTCGTCTCTAATATTCACCTTGTTTTCTTTCAGCGATGCCTTCGACTAGGAAACAAACAATTAGTAGACGGCTTGATACAGCTGCGGGAGAGGGTACCAGTCAGGTGCCCCAAGCCAGAGCAGGCCAAAGTGAGGCTCAGAGTGAGATGCCGTCTCATACCTCATCTACTCCGTCTCCTCCAGAGGATATTAGGTGGCACCCAGCACCTCCAGCTCCTCCGTCTGGCACTATAGACCAGGATATGCGGAGTGCTTTGCAGTTATTGACTAGCTTGGTAGCTGCTCAGGCTCAGAGGCAGAATACAGGTGCTGCTGATAAACCAGTTAGTACAAGAGTTCGTGATTTTATTAATTTAGACCCTCCAGTGTTTACCGGATCAGACCCCAAGGAAGATCCGCAGACTTTTATTGACCAGGTTCATCGTACACTACGGGTTATGCATGTTAGTGATACAGAGGCAGTAGAGTTGGCTTCTTATCGGCTACGAGATTTAGCGGTTCTTTGGTATGATAGTTGGGAGAGATCCAGGGGTCCGAACGCTCCTCCAGCTGTGTGGAAGGATTTTTCTGAGGCCTTTCTTCGTCACTATTTGCCAGTTGAGATACGACGAGCTAGAGCTGATAAGTTCTTGAACCTTAGACAAGGTAATATGAGTGTGCGAGAGTATAGTATGCAGTTTGATTCTTTAGCAAGGTATGCTCCCCATATGGTGGCCGAGATGAGTGATAGGGTGCATTTGTTCGTGAACGGGTTGGGACCCTATCTGATAAATGAGTGTATGACAGTCTCCTTAGTAGAAGGCATGGATATTTCCCGTATTCAAGCTTATGCTGAGACCCTAGAGGATCGTAAGCGCCAGCAGAAGTCAGATAGGGAGCAGGATAAGGGCTAGCATAAGAGGGCAAGATTTGCAAGGTATTCTGATGACTTTAAAGGCAGCGCCAGGCTCTAGTCTTTGAGGAGTTCGGCGCCATCCGTAGCTAGTGCTCCTCCACAGTTTCAGAGGCCTCGATATGATCGATCCTATTCTGGTCCAGGTTAGAGTTCGCAGGCATCTAGATCGCAACATCATAGGGATACTAGTCAGACGAAACCCCCAACACCACGTTGTGATCAGTGCGGCAAGGCCCACTTTGGACCGTGCCGTCGAGGTTCTGATGCGTGTTATTCTTGCGGACAGCCTAGCCATATGATGAGGGATTGTCCTAACAGGGGAGGTGATGGTATGGCTCAGCCGACTAGATCTGTGTCTGGTTCTTCCTCATCAGTTCGACCTCCAGCACGGGGTTTTCAGCAGTCGACAGGTCGTGGTAGAGGTAGAGGTGCAGGGCCGAGTTCGAGTGGTGCTCAAAATCGAACATATGCTCTAAGTAGGTCGACAGGATCTCGAGTCGTCTCCAGATGTTGTTACAGGTATATTATCTGTGTTTTCTTATTATGTATATGGGTTGATTGATCCGGGATCTACATTATCATATGTTACACCCTTTGTGGCTAATAAGTTTGGCATTGAACCTGAATTGATAAGTAAACCCTTGCGGTATCTACTCCAATAGGAGATTCTGTGATTGCTAGAAGGGTATATAGAGGTTGCACTATGATGATTTGTAGTCGTCAAACCTCGGCAGATTTATTTGAATTAGAAATGGTTGATTTTGATGTGATACTGGGAATGGACTGGTTGGCCTCATGCTATGCAAATGTTGATTGTCGTATGAAGATGGTTAAGTTTCAATTTCCTGGTGAACCCGTCATTGAATGGAAGGGGAACATTGCTACATCGAAAGGTAAGTTTATTTCCTATCTTAAGGCAAGGAAAATGATCTCAAAAGGTTACATTTATCATCTTGTTCGCGTTAGGGATGCAGAGGCGAAGCTGCCTACTCTACAATCTATCCCCGTGGTCAATGAATTTCCGGATGTTTTCCCAAATGAACTCCCAGGTCTTCCTCCGGAAAGGGAGATTGAGTTTAGCATTGATGTCTTGCCTGACACTCAACCGATCTCTATCCCTCCAGATAGAATGGCCCCGGCAGAGCTGCGAGAGTTGAAGGCGCAGTTAAAGGACTTGCTAGATAAGGGCTTCATTAGACCTAGCACTTCACCTTGGGGTGCGCCAGTCCTATTCGTGCGGAAGAAAGATGGGTAATTTCGGATGTGTATCGACTATCGGCAGTTGAATAAGTTTACTATAAAGAACAAGTATCCACTTCCAAGAATTGACGACATGTTTGACCAACTCCAGGGTGCCAAGTATTTCTCCAAGATTGACTTACGTTCGGGGTATCATCAGGTGAGGGTTAAGGAGAAGGATATTCCAAAGACGGCCTTTCGGACAAGATATGGACATTTTGAGTTCTTGGTGATGTCGTTCGGGCTAACAAATGCCCCAGCAGCTTTTATGGATCTCATGAATACTGTATTCAGGCCCTATCTTGATGTGTTCGTGATTGTATTCATTGATGACATTCTGGTGTATTCTCGTTCAGAGGAGGAACATGCGAGCCACTTGCGGATAGTATTACAGATGCTTCAGGATCGTAAGTTATATGCTAAGCTCGCCAAATGTGAATTCTGGTTGAACTCGGTAGCATTCCTTGGCCATGTGATATCTGACGAGGGTATTAGTGTCGACACCTCAGAAGATTGATGCAGTAAAGAATTGGCCGAGACCTACAACACCATCAGAAGTTCGTAGCTTCCCGGGGCTAGCAGGATATTATAGGCGGTTTGTAGAAGGGTTTTCCTCTATATCAGCACCATTGACTAAGTTAACACAGAAAGCTACCAAGTTCCAGTGGTCTAACACTTGTGAACGTAGTTTTCAGGAGCTGAAGGATCGATTGACATCCGCACCGGTGCTCACTCTCCCTGAAGGAACCGAAGGATATGTGGTATATTGTGATGCCTCAGGTATAGGTTTGGGGTGCGTGTTGATGCAGCATGGGAAGGTGATTTCATATGCATCAAGACAATTGAAGAAGCATGAAAAGAATTATCCAACCCGTGATTTGGAATTGGCTGCAGTAATATATGCTTTGAAGATATGGCGGCACTACTTATACGGCGTCCATGTTGACATCTACACAGATCACAAGAGTCTACAATACATCTTCAAGCAGAAAGAGTTGAATTTAAGGCAGCGTAGGTGGCTTGAATTACTGAAGGACTACGACGTCGAGATATTGTATCATCCCGGTAAAGCCAATGTTGTGGCGGATGCTCTCAGCCGTAAGTCAATGGGAAGCTTAGTACATATTGATGCAGGTAGATGGGGGTTGACTAAAGAGCTTCATCGGCTAGCCAATATGAGAATCAGATTGTTAGACTCTGATGACGGAAGTGTTACTGTACAGAATACATCAGAATCATCTTTGGTAGCCGAGGTAAAAGCACGGCAATATGAAGATCCTATCTTACTACGATTGAGAGAGAACATTCAGCAGTGTAAAATTACGGCTTTTGAGATCGGAGGAGATGGGGCACCGAGATACCAGGGCCGATTATGTGTGCCGAATGTAGAAGGGTTGCGAGAAAAGATTATGAATGAAATTCATCAATCCCGATATTCCATCCATCCTGGCTCAACAAAGATGTATCATGATGTCAAGGAGCAGTATTGGTGGGATAACATGAAAACGTCTATTGCAGAATTTGTAGCCCAGTGTCCCAATTGTCAACAAGTAAAGATAGAACATCAGAAACCCGGTGGATTGCTTCAGAATATAGAAATTCTGACCTGGAAATGGGAGGTGATTAATATGGACTTCGTAATTGGATTACCTCGATCTTATCATAAGTTTGACTCTATCTGGGTGATAGTTGGTCGACTTACAAAATGTGCTCATTTTCTGCCAGTTAAGACAACTTACTCGGCTGAAGATTATGCGAAGTTGTATATCAAGGAGATTGTTAGGCTTCATGGTGTGCCGGTATCTATTATATCAGATCGAGGAGCTCAATTTACGGCTAACTTTTGGAGGTCTTTTCAGAAAGGTTTAGGCACACAGGTGAATCTCAGCACTGCATTTCATCCGCAGACTGACGGACAGGCTGAACGTACCATTCGGACATTGGAAGATATGCTACGAGCATGTGTTCTAGATTTTAAGGGAAATTGGGATGACCATCTTCCACTCATAGAATTTGCCTACAATAATAGCTACCATTCCAGTATTAAAATGGCCCCATATGAGGCACTATATGGGAGAAGATGTAGATCACCAGTTGGATGGTTCGAAGTTGGTGAAACAAAATTATATGGGCCAGATTTGATTCACCAAGCCATTGAGAAGGTGAAAGTGATACAGGAACGATTGAGGACGGCACAAAGCAGGCAAAAGTCTTATTCCGATGTCCGACGTCGTGATCTAGAGTTTGAGGTTGGTGATTGGGTTTTCCTGAGGATCTCACCAATGAAGGGTGTTATGCGTTTTGGGAAGAAAGGTAAGTTGAGTCCAAGGTATATCGGTCCGTATAAAATTCTTCAACGAATTGGACAAGTTGCTTATGAGTTAGAATTGCCATCCGAATTTGAATTTGTCCACCCGGTATTCCATGTATCTATGTTGAGGAAATGTATTGGAGACCCTTCTCGAGTTGTCCCTATCAAAGATGTTCAAGTTACGGAGGATCTATCATATGAAGAAGTGCCAGTGGCCATATTAGATCGACAAGTCCGCAAGCTGAGAACAAAAGATGTAGCTTCCGTCAAAGTATTGTGGAGGAACAAGAATATGAAAGAAATGACATGGGAAGCGGAAGAAGAGATGAAGTCTAAATACCCTTACCTATTCCGGAATGATGATAACAAGGATGTTGGTGGAACGCAAGATACATTATAAAGGTGAAATGGCTTTATGAGGTAAGCAATAACTTGAGAACTCTCTTCCTTAATACAAAGTGGTGATATGTAAATAATGTCCATGTCCATAATGCTTTGTGTAGCCTTGTGTGGTCATACTTTGAGATTCACTGCTTGCAAATTTTGCTAGTGACCATTTTATAGGGGAAAATTGACCAAATATTTCCGCTAGAATCCACGATGATTTGGACTCCCCATAAACCCTTACATTCGAGGACGAATGTTCCTAAGGGGGGGAGGGTGTTATAACCCATATCCACACACTTTAGTTCATTCCATAAGTTAGATAACACAAATCCAAGAAGGAATTATCCTTGAGATGATAAGAAGTTAATCCGATTAATCTCAAGTGATACAAGGGTGCATAAGGGTGATTAACAAGTATTAGAAGTTAAACGAATCAAGGATGCTGTAACTCGTACTTTTGGGTAAACCTATAAATGCTTAGTATACTTAGGAGGTCATGATTTAAGGTATTTGAATCATATAATATCCGTATCATAATTCTTGAAGTCAAACGAGTTATGAAACAAAAGTCGACAAAAGTTGTTGCAACTTAGGTTCATAGTTTTACCTAAACTTTAGGTCAAATGTTATTAAGTATTTCTCCCAATATACTTGGAATTACAGGGTGATCTACCCACCAAATTGAAGATCTATGAGTCTAGTTTCCAACGCATTAAACGGTTTAGCAATATGACATTGGAATAGAGAGATATAGACATTTTCGTGAGACTGCACAAGCTGCTAGGTGCAAGTAGGTGAGTCACCTACTTGGTTAAATGTCGGCCCAAAAGAGGGAATTTCGGGTCCAGAAAAGCAGCCCATTAAAAGGCTTATCTTCTGCAATATATACCTCTTTATATTTCACAAATAACCAGACCTAAGACCCTGCAAAATTCCTCCCAAAAATTATCCACAAACCCTAATTGATTTTTCCTCTCTTTCAAGTTCAAATTGGGGGTAAACACTAGAGTTTGAAGAACCAAGTTAAAGGCTGAGTTATCCAACAACAAAGGTGAGTTTACTGCTATATTTCATACATTTATTATTCTGTAAATTCATGGCAATTCGTTATATACATGTAAGAACTCACGGGACGGTGATCGGAAGCCGTGAGTTCAAGTTATTCACTTGTAGCGGACTGTTTTGTGGACTGTTTTGTGTTCCTGTTGGGCTGCGTTTTATATTACTATTTTGTGGAGTTTTGGAGGAGGCAGGGTGTGGAGAAACACCATATATATGTTGGGTTGTGGTCTGCTAGTTCTTCGTAATATTTTGGGTCATTTGGTACGACTATAGTGGCCGTCATATGTATGATGTGATTAGATTGTGTGTGGACTGTTTTGGGAGGCTCAATATGTTTATTATTGATGATGTTTAGGCTGTTTGGTGATTGTTTTGAATGGTGTGAAGTCATATATATAGGGGAGGTGTTGTCCGTTTCATCACAAAATAGGTTGTGATTGGTACATAATAGTTGCGACGCTAAACGTTAACGATAGTGTCATTTCTCCTATTGTAGACTAAGGAGTCATGACGTTTGCATAGCTTGAGGTTGTGGCAGTATATACAAGGTATGTGTGGCTATCCCTTTCGTTCTTTTGCACGACTCCAATTGTACATAATGTAATGAACGAGCTTCCAAAGATACTCTATTCTTAGAAGCTAAGCAGTACTTACATTGTTTCCCCTCTTATGGAACGATTGATGTTGATGTTGCTTCTCTTATTCTTATGTTATCAATCTTGTTGGTACTTCCCGATTCCTATAAGGTTCATAGTGAAGAGTTAGTCCTAATAAGTTGTACATAGGATACCTGTCAAGACCCGGATTTTTCCCCTAACATCGGGATTGTGATGGCGCCTACTTTATATATATGTATCTATTTTACTCTACCGAGCCGCGCTATAGTCGGCCGGGTACGGCACCTATTGTGCAACCACTGATCAGTTGGGTTTTACCGAGCTCCACGTGGTCGGGTACGATTCTACCGAGCCTTATAATGGTCGGGTATGTTTTTACCGAGCCTATTGCGGCCGGGTACGATATGATGATGATGATGCCCACAGAGGCGTATGTTTTAAAAGATTATGTATTTATACATATGTATCATGTATTTCATGTCAGTAGCCCTCAGAGGTACTCAGATGTTACAGGTTGTATATTCTCTATCCCTGCTCACATTGTTGTTCATATTTATGGTTCTCTGCCTTACATACTCAGTACTTTATTCGTACTGACGTCCTTTTATTTGTGGACGCTGCATGTCGTGCTGCAGGTCCTGATAGACAGGCAGGTGTAGCTCCCCCATCACAGTAGGTTGTCCAGTTCGGCGGTGATTGGCGAAATCCCTTCTCGGACTTGCCTTGGTCTTGGTATGCATTTTTGTTATAGACATTATGGGTATGTCGGGGCCCTGTTCCGGCTATGTTGCAGCACTTATGTTCCTTTAGAGGCTCATAGACAAGTGTCGACTCATGTATAGTTTGGTATGCCTTGTCGGCTGGTTTTTGTTGTATAGTCTTTCATTTTAGCGTGGTAGCTTGTACCATATGTATATAGTTTCTTGATTGTCCGGTCATCCCATGTTATGTAGGTTCATGCAATCATATTTTATTGTTGGTTGTTCATGATCCATGTCTACCATTTATATTGGTCTAGTCAGCCTAAAAGATAATAAAGAAGGTTAGATAAAATGTACGTTGGTGCTCGGCAAGTATGGTCGGGTGCTAGTCATGGTCCTCCAGTTTGGGTCGTGACACCAAATCTGCCCATGGAGTCACCAAATGGGCTCAAAATGAGCTTAAATGACAAAAAAAATTATTTTTACTTTTTTTTTTGTAATTTTCAAATTTTATTTTTTTTGTTTTTTTGCACCACCCACCCCCTCCCCCTCCCTCAAATATTCTTTTATATATTTTCAGTTTTAGCTTTTTCATGTTTCGGTTACAGGTTCAAAATGTTACAAGTTTCGAAGTTATGAGTTCAGAGGTTTATGTGGTTGGAAGTTTACGGGTTTAGAAATTATAAAGTTTACAGGTTCAAAAGTTCGCGGGTTTCGAAAGTTTATGAAATTTGTGGATCGGAAGGTTGTTGGTTCGAAAGTTTGTGACGTTATATTTATTTTTTCTAAATTATTTATAAATACTCTTTTGAAGTTATTTTCCTTAATTTGCGTACCAAACACCGAAAATTAAATAAGATTACGACTAATTTCCAAGAAAATATTTTATAGCAAGCACACCCTTAGATTTATACATATATGATAGGTAGCAAGAGAGTAACCTGGAGTTGAGTAGCAGAACTCGGTAATAATAAATGGAAGTAAGAGTTAGGATATAGTATGACCTACCTAGATATAATAAAGCTATAAGTATAGATAACCAAGGCTATGAAATAAGATATAGCAATAGTCGTAAGTTCAATAAAGTATCGAGCAAAGAACTTCAGTCATAGACGCCCAGAGGGACAGTTTGTCATAATTCTGCATATGTTCACAAATAAGGCCAAGAGAATGGCTAAAGCTGGAGGAAAAAGAGAAAAGAGTCGCATAAGCCCACATACAAGGACAAAATTGTACAGGCTGCATGACAGAAGGTAGCAACAGTTACGATATTGAAAGAATAGCGACCACAAGTCATGGTGAAAGATATGTGGCCATGAAAGAGGATTAAGTGGAACAGAATTGATTGGGTGGTAGAGTCGTGGAAACGCTTGTCTCTTCCATATTTTGGACCTTAGCTCCATGAAAAAATATGTTACTGCTGAAACGTGGAAGAATTGAAATCTTAGATCAAAACACTATGTATGGATGGTAAGAACTGCCTAAACAAGAATTCTTGAACAGCAAACAATCAGTTCAGATATTTACGATCAAGAAGTACTGGATTCTCTTTCGGATAGGCCCTGAAAAGTGAATGTTGAAATGCCAACAAGCGTCTATTATATTGAATTTACCCAATAGTCCCCATTTTGGGAACATCCAGTGCCAAAGTCACTGAATGGGTAAGTCGCCAATCCCTGGAATATGTAATGTACTTTATCTGCCGGGAGAAAGAGGCATAAAGGGGGAAAAGCCCTAGCCTTTGGATTTATTCACATAACAGTTGCCTATATGGCAAGGGTAGAATTAAAGTATTCGTAAGAGCTACAGGAGAATGTTAAGCACATCAGTCAGCATTCGAAGACGAATGTTCCAAAGGGGAAAATGATGTTATACCCCGTAGTATTATACGTTGGATTTGTCGTAAGATAATTGACATAAGTTCAAAAACAAGATTATTTTATAGCTTATAAGTATTTATGCTATTTATAACAAGTGATAAGTAAACTCGTGAAAGTGAGAGAGTGAACGGGTAGAAAAAAATGAGGTTGGTCGAAATTTGACATTTTTAAATAAAATATGGTCCAAGCTATAATACTCTGTATTTCGGACTAGTGCTATACTAGATGATGGCGATAATTTGTGTAGGAGATGTGTTAAATATTATTAAAATTCAAGTAATGTAGGGACAAGGAATTAATTATCAATACATGCACGGTAGGGAGTGTGTCTAATTACAAATAGAGATTAGTCTTATGTTCATGTGGGGCATGATTCATAATGTGTCAAGTTTCTAACGAGGAAATGGTACATGAACACTATGTGACTAATATGTAGTATTAGAGAGTGACATCTAGCAAATGAGGGTGGATCTCGCTATCCACTACAACTGTTACATTCATTTTTGGTGGATACACATATGTCTTCAAAATATATATGTATAGCCATCACAAGCAGCATTTTAGCAAGTATGGAGAAAACACATTTTTTGCTTCTTCTCAACATAGATTATAAACATGTCCCCTTGACAATTTGAGCAACAATGTGTGGTGGTACATATATATCCTTGCACTGAACCAAAACGTGAAGAACATAGATGTTATACCCACAATGTCCGGTTGTTAGAATTTGGAGATTTCTTCGTAATAAAGTAAGGTGGAAGAAGACTAGTTTTGGCTTACAAGATTGAGGAATAGTTCACAAATACAAGTAGGAAGTTGACACTAAAGGCATGAGGCTATCCCGTTTTTTCTTTTGGCATGATCTATATAATATAAACAAAACGAGTAAATACACAACTTTCATAAATGACTTTATTCATAGAAGTGCTAGGGGTGCCTATGCTCTTGATTCGCCATGTGTCTTATTATTATATCTTCTGTTCATGTGTCTAAACCTGCATCGCCCTACCTAGCTATACCCACAGGCGTTTACACATACATACAATACAATGTTCAGAATGAATGCTATATTGGAGGGTAGGCTAGCCAAGACCATTTCCAAATTCATTAACTTATTTCCAGAAATGGAAAGATCATCTGCTGAATTTACCAACCACCGACCTAGATAAGAAAGTGAAAAGAATGAATTTGTGCAGTAGCCAGTAGGGAACTCGCAAAGTACAAGATGCTAAATCCCCATGTGTACAAGCCATCGATTTTAAGAGAAATACAAACAAACAACAAAAGAAATGGCGGAAGCTGAACAAACCCACTCTTGATTGTAGGGGAAATCATTGGCTATTTAACTAAAAGCCCATTCCTGGCAAGAGGAATTTACTCATATAAGATTGTCAGCATATTCATGTTACATCAAAGTGCAGAAATCCTATATACAAAGTGGACGACACTAATTCTGCCTGACAACTGGAAACGATGATATTTATTTCGCAGGGACCTTTTAATACATACTGTATTATACAGCAATATACTTGTTACAATTCTTCAGAATAGATGCTACCCAGAACAGCTTCGGGATCAATTAATCATGGAAATTTCTTTAATAATGCTAACTCTATTCTAGTTATTTGGGCAATTAGCCATTTACTCTGTCAAGTATTAACCTTGGTAAAAAGCATGCGCTAAGGTGCAACAGCTCTCGTGCAACTTAGTCCATTGCTTAAGCTTCAAACCAGCATTTTTATGTCAGTACTAGGTAGGAGTCGTAAAAGACACCAGCAAACAGAAGTCACAAAATGTATGAAACGGCTCGTTCAAACTATTAGCATGATGCCAATTAGTCCCCCATACTTGCTCTCTTGCGTAACCCTGTGTCAAGTTCCATTAAAGGATAAGAGGCATTACCAGAATTTCAACAGCTTGCACTTATTCCAATTTTACGAGATATTACAGGTTCATCTCTTACTCCTGTTAGCCTAGCCAACACTCTTTGAACCTCTGCCGGTCATTGGTAAGTCAAGGATGATCAGGAAATAACATCTTTCTGATTCTCTGATATACTGGATTTCTCCATCCATAAGCTTTAAGATTTTTCTGCACATGCTCAGCCCTAGGCCTTCCTTGGTTACCCACCGACTGCTGTGGAACATGTCTTGAACCAATTCAGGAGGAAGCCCTTCACCAGGGCATACAATCCTGTACCAAAAACACGAAAGGAAGAAAGAGAGAATATTTACTAATTAAGGTAGTATAGCACACCAAAGAGGGCGGAACTGCTGAAACTTTAAAACCACTACAACTCAATTTCCTGATCCGAGGCCAGAGTTAAACTCTAGAAAAAACAATGTGCAACCTTGAATGCAGTAAAACACTGGCAGGATGAGTATGTTTGGGGGTCCATTTTGGCCCAAGTCAACCCCCAAGAAAGCTAATAAAGTGATACCTAGGATGCTAATAAACACAAACCCTGCAGAAGTACTTGATTGGAGATATATTTTACATCTCTAATGAAAAATGTTTGGCTATTAAGTACCACACAAACACCAAGAAAAAGTATATAAGATTAAACTTCAAAATCAAAAGATTAAGGTTATGCTCCTGCTAATTCCCATCTCTGGGTTGAGATAATAGTATCTTAGTTATGAAGGCCACCAACGTTGTTGTCTATAAGTCAATGAAAGGCAATAGAAGAAGGCAGTTATGATACAAATGAATAAGAGATGACATATGAAGAGAGACAGAAGGGTAAAAGCTATATGTAGAGAAAAGGTGCAAGTCTAAAATGCAGCTTCCACTTAAGCTTGAATGTTATAGCCCCTACTGTAAATAGTCATGTGGTCTGAACATACATGAAATTTATACTTCTCTTAACATTACATTAAATTCATTGGGTCATAAATCTCATATTTCAACATGCCTGCTGGAGCAATCAGAAATATAATCAACTAAGTAGCCTACAGAAAACAACCCTGAAAGGAACAACTCAAATAGGCAGTAGATGGCATTCAAATGACAGCTTCCACTTCAAGAACCATCTAAGAAATCGAGGTTCCATGACAAAGACGAGAGTTATCAATTACTCCAATACAGTGCATCTACCACTGGAAAAATTAAATAAAATTAAGGAAGAGTAAATTATAGAATGTACCTGAATTCAATATGCACAACAGTTACTTCATCAGATATTTGCTTCATATTTGGCTGAAGTTGGATCTCTACCCACCCATCAGGTGATGGTGCATATCGTACCATGTTAAGTAAGAAATCTGCCAAGACCTGTTGAATTCTCACTTGATCTCCATGTACTGTTAATGTCTTAATTTCCTCTGGAATATCCCTGATTAATTGCACACTTCTTTCCCTCAGCAATAACATCACTTGGCTAACAACAGCATCTATTACACTCCCGAGAAAAAATTCTTCTTTCTCAAGGGTCAGAGAACTGTTAGAAGATCAAAGATAAGTCAAATTATGCGAGGAAAAAGGTTGCTAATTCTACATAGAATTGTATGATGATATGGACCTTGGGACTTACTCAACCCCAAAACTATTGTCCAAGTCCAGAGAAAGAGACCCGGGAGCAGCTCAACAGATTTGGTAACATAAAGCCAAACTTCAATATAGGGCCTTACATTTTAACAAAAAAATTCTTCATATACAATTTTGTTTGAGACCTATTTTTTCAAGCTCTTTCAGATGCAAAATCATTAATTATTTTCTTATAATCGATTTCTTCTAATAATTCTTTTTTAATTGATAATAAAACCAATCCATTTGATTTTTTTGAGACATTGTTGATCTTAAATAAGAATTTAACAATTTTAATTTTGAAAAACTTCTTCCAGTTGAGGCAACCGTTACATGCACTATTTTTGACTTAGTTTTTTGATCGATTGCTAAAAATTTAACTAAACTCCTCTTTGAGATTGTATTAAGTTTTGCAATTCTTCTATTTTTTGGCGTTTTGAGTAATCTGATTCACATTTTCTAGTTTAAATACTTAATTACAATAAATAAAAAGGATATAAAAGTAGCAATAGAACATGATTGTAGATGTTGGTAATTCACTGCTTCAAATCTTGTTGCACTGCTTAAGTCCGAGATTGAAGGAAGAAGACATGCAAACTTTTTCCAATGCACTTCAATCCTTTATTTCTTACACAATAATAGATTTTGAAAAAGAACGGAAAAAAGAGAGTAAATGAATAGTTCTTGTTTGAACGAAAAAGTATAGGGAAGTATAATTTAGGATATATAACAAACCCAGGTTTTTTTCCCTTTTTTGATCAAAATTTTGTAGTTTTTATCTTAATTAAATATTTTTTATTAAAAAAAGTAACTACACAACTAGTCAAACTATCAGGAAATGGGTCCTATAAGCTTGTGGGGGCCTAAAGCACTTGCCTTAGTGGCTTGTGGCATTTAGCCTGCACTAAGGAGACCACCAGCCCATCCCCTAAGTCTAACCAATGTGGGACTCTAACCCACTCTAACACCCCCTCTCATACCCAGACCATCAACTGGAGCATGGACACGGGGACCAAACTGGAACAGACGACGTGACTCTTCTGATACCATGTGAAAATATAGATCTTGGGCCTAACTCCACCCCGAAAGCTAGTTCCTAAGGGGAGGATTGCCCAAGTCTATATAAGGAGACCACCAGCCCATTCTCCAACCAATGTGGGACCCTAACCCGCTCTAACAAATTGAAAAACGTGCCATAATTCCCTCCCGCATCCCACAGAACAACAATATAAAAAAAATCCAAAATTTTTAAAATTCACATGGTCTAGACAATATGCAGGAAGTAGCTCTCAAAAACCAATGTGTGTGTGTACCGAGAAACTAACTTTCAAATAAGAAGTGTGTTTATGCCTCTGCGAAACTAGCTTGCAATAAGAATTGAATATCTTATGTATCTACCCTAGATATTCAAAACAGAATCTACTATTAGACAGAAACCATTGCTCATTCAGCTAGTCCAGATTGATCAACTTCAGTTTGTTCAAGTTAAATCTGAGTCAACATTGCAGCCAAGCTAATCTTCGTTCCAAAATTCTAGACATCAAAATATAATGTAACACATGCTATAAGAATGGGATCATAGGAGAGTAGCTTCGATACTTTCATCATTAGGACCTCAACTGCACGATCACAACTGAGATAAGATATGCATCTTTTCAGGTGAACTATCATCTGAAATCATAGTAAAACATCTGCACCATAGCTCATACTATAAAGTCAATTTCAGCCTATCGTTCATCTAAAAGAAGCTCCCGTGTTTATTTTGGCTCCAGAGGTACACTAGAATATATATTATATCATGGATAAAGAGATACTCCCTCTATTCCACTTTATGTTGCACTCATAACTAAAGATCCTTTCTACATTTGGAAATAATTTAACTTTAAAATTTTCATTCTACCATTAATGACATGTTTTTATATCCACAGATATGTCATGGCATGTTTAAGACCACAAGTCCCCATGTTCTGAAAAAAGTCCTTTTTTGCTTTCTTAAACTCCGTTCCCAGTCAAATAGCGCCACATAAAATGAAACAGAGGAAGTACTAATTTCAAAAAAGCATATTAACAAGCATAATCGAACAAAACAGACTTACCCATCCTCAATGTTTTCCAGGTCAACATCCCTTATGATCTTAGACATCTGCCTCTCACAAGCAGCACTTGTCTCCAGATACTGCTTCTGGTTTTCTGTCAAATCTGTCGCCTCCAACAATGAATTTGTAAAGCGTATGCCATTCAAAGGACTCTTTATTTCCTGACAAAGGTATGCCAACTCTTTCATCTGAGAATAACACTTCTTTTCCTGTTGCCTTTGAACTCTTAAAGCTTGCTGCAATTCAGGACTGGCTATCTGTATGAAACAGAAAGCCCCGATAATCTGGCCCTCCATATTGACTCTCTTGTTCGCAGTCAAAAGAGCCTGCACATATTTCCCATTTCGGTCAAAAAAGGAAAATGGAAACTTGTCCGTTTCCTGGCCTCCAATCGCATTATGCAACACGATCATGAATTTTGTCATGGCATCTGGACCCTTGAGCCGACAACAACTTCCAAAAGTCTCACCAACTAACATTTTTCCAATGATCTCCCCTCTGGACCAACCAGTGAGCTTTTCCATGGCAGTGTTCCACTCGGAGCAACAAGTGTTCTCATCTGACGCAAATATGGGTGGGATCAGAGGATTGGGACTGTGCACAATGGCCTTGTAATCACCTTGGATGTGAATAAACTTGTCCATTACAACTTTTTGTCCAGTAACATCCTGGCCAACAAAACAAACACCAACAATGTTGTTTGTGTAATCTTTGCTAGAGCAAGCATTAACCACCAAAAAAACAGCCTTCTTCAGTTGCTCGGATCCAAATGTCCTTAGCTTTATTTCTACATTTTTATCTTCTTCGCCTGCAGTAGTAGGGCTACAATATTAGTTTCATTTCCTTTTAGTTGTCTGTTGCAGCAAAATTGAGTAGGAAAGAAGCCGGGTTGCTACCAACTATTTCAGTTACAAACTATGCAAGAGTCAACCTACACACAGAATACAGAGGGTTCTCTACAATCAGGAATTAACCTAAATTTGTACATGTACGTTTTCACTTCAGAATTCAGTTGGGCATATTTACTGCCATGATGATGAGATTAAGGTAATACCAAATCACCTAAGATTTACCAAAAATGAAAACTAGAAATTGAAATTGACCTGCAAAGAAACAGAAAGCTATAACCTGATAATCATAGAAAGCTTGTACAGAAGTTCATAAATATTTTGTAATCAAAATCTAGATTATTTCTCAAGTATCCATGTTGGGTAGCTTAAGACATGGCACTATTCCATGATGCTTAGGCTAATCAAAACTATGCTAGTCTTCTAAATGTTTGGTATTAAATCGTTCTTGTTGTCTATTAACACAAACCATCATTGTTGTCTAATAATAATAATAGAAAATAAAGTATCAAATTTGAAAAACAGAAGCAATGTGATGCAGGAAAGAAGTTAACAGCTCGGCGACAGGCTAAAATTCTCGGGTGCCAAAGGTGAACATGTGATCCTGAATGTTATCCGCAAGTCAGTCCTCATAACATATACTAATAGTTTTGCAGCAGAAGCGGGACTATAGAAATCATTAAAATTTGAACGCATCCAAAACGCCAGATTATGCCTAAGGGCAAATTCAGTTAAAGTGTACTTGTTCTAGACAAACTTTACCAAAGAAAAGTAAGGATCAGAATAAACTTCTACAAAATGGCACAGGTAGAGTGGAATAAATATGAAGGATATAAGTCAATTCCAACTAGTTTGGGATTGAGAGCTAGTTGATTGATTCACTTGGTTTTGTGCATAATACATCTCCATTTACCCACACCCAATGCCCTGACCCTCCACCCCCAACACACAAAAAACAAGACTTCATGTTTCAGTGGACAAATTCAACAAGACAAAGTGAACATATGTCAACCAATTTTTTTTGCATGATTTCAGGATTCAGAGTAAAGAAAATAACTAAAAGCCCTTAATTTCTTCGCTTCCAATTTTTAAATACAAAGAAGAGCAAAGGTAAGATTGTACCACTCATGTAACGCAAAGGAACTCCACAACTAACAAAATTGTGATATCATTTGGAAATGAAGAAGTAATAAGTAGACAATTATGACCTCTCAGAGCATTGAAAAGAAGCTTTTCAGCAATCTCCTGCGACTCTTTATGCACAAGATCATGAACCAAGGACTTCCCCATTGCTTCTTCAACAGATATTTCTGTCAATTCAGCGACCTTTGCATTCCACCCATTTATGCGACCTTCGACATCAACAGCAAATATGGGAGCAGTTGCCGTCTCTATCAATCTAACCATTTCTCTGGCAACGGAACTCAGTTCATCTATCCCTTGCAACTCCATTTCCCCAAGCTGAGCATGCACAACAGCCTTAGAATTACTTGCCTCGGCATCCTTAAATGAATCTCGTAGAATAAGCTGCAGAGAGTGAATTGCATCCATTTCTGCATTTTCCCATGGTAAGCTCCGGCTTTTAACAACTTCCAGAAATGCCTTGAAGGAAGAACGTGGATGCATTCTCTGCCCGTCATCCTTGTCTTCAGGATGATGCTTTGCACCACCCCACTTTATCTCTTTCGCTGTATGGGAGCGAAACCAAAACAAGAAATCTTTAGAAGTTATATAAGCAACAGCCATACCACAAACTGCATCACCAAGCGAAGCTGCCCCAGGATATCCTGCATCAGCCAAACTGTCAGTACTTAAACCTGTTGAGTCCCTATGGTAAGTCAATAACCACTCCACAATGTCCTTTATCTGAGCTTCAGTTGGTGTAACGCCTAATGGATAGTACTTCCCCTGGCAGTACAGAGCAGCGCCATCGCACTTCACAAGGTCCATAATACTGGGGCTCTGGGTAACAATCCCCGTAGGCGAGTCTCGAAGGATCATGTCACATAACAGTGTTTGTGTCCTCAAAACATGTTTCTCAGACAACTGTGATGCCAGTTGCAACTCCATGTTCAATTGGAGTCCAAAGGCCTGCATAAGGAATTCACAGGCATACCGAAGAGGGAATGGAATGCACCTAGCAGAAGTATGGTGTCCAACAACCAAGCCCCATAACCTCATTGAACTTCGGCCCCCAACAGCTTCCTCATCGTTTCCATTGATAATAACTGCTAGTGTTAATGACGCAATAGACCCCATATTTGCCATGTACTGGGCGTGGCAACCATGAGGGGCTCTAAGTGTGGAACCAACTAAACATAAAGGCTGCATCAGTGAGTCATCCTGAACAACCCGCACAGGGGTGGCATGGCAGTCCACAATCATTCTTACCCTGTTCTGCTTAAACAAAAACCGTGAAGCTTGAGGAATGTCAGTAGCAGGATAATGCAAACCAATATAGGGCTCTAAATCTGGTCTTTTGCTCTCAGCCACTACCTCCCCGTGCTCATCCTCATGAAATTTATATACCATAACCCGATCATACCCGGTTAACTCCCTCACACTCTCAACCACAGTATCACACAAAAGCTTAACATCCCCACCAGGAAGTGATTGCAAATGAGAAATAGCCCTCACTGCAAGTTTTTGCGACTGCACTGCGCCAGCAATGGATAAAGCAGGGTCCTCTGTTCTAGCAGGCTCCAAATCAATTACAATCCCGACATCAACCCTGTGCAAAATTGCATAAAATGGCTTGCCAGAATTCTTGGAATGAATCCAAATAGGATTCAGCAAAGTGATCTCGCGCGCCCCAAATGCTCTTTCAAGCAAAACAGAGCTAGAAGGAGTAAAAAGGGTCCTAACATCAGTTCCAATAGTGAGGATCTCAGGCCGCTCAAGGCTTGGAACTGATTGTGGAGTTAGACTAAGCATTTCGCACGCATTTTCGCTATAAGCAATAACACGAAAACTAGCCTCATCTACAGCTATCATACAACCAAAAGGCTGAATATGACCCCCTCTTTGGATTTTAGTCAAATAAGCAGTAATTTGCTGTTCCGGAACAAGAGATTGTGTAGTAGTTTTAACGGACTGTGAATAATCAAAAGACTTGCCAGACTCACCAGATTGTTCAAACACAGCATGAAGCCTAGCATCAGTTGTGTACTGTGCTATGGCTTTGCTTATTGAATCTTTGTAATTAACATTACTTGTGCCTGAAGATTGAGCTTGAACTTGACCTTGACCTGACTGATGAGAATGCTTTGTTCTACTTCCAGAAGCCATTTTTTCTCACAACTTTTATTGGTTTAACATGGAAAAGAAGCGGATTTAAAACCCTAAAAGAGACTAAGTTGAAAAAGAGAAAGAAGTCCTACCAGAGTAGTAAGCTGAAAAGAGATTGAACTTTGGGTTGAATTCAGAAATGGGGTTGTGACAATTTTATAGTACTAGCAGAGTAATAATGAAATATGCCAGCCAAAAAAAAAATGTCTGTTTTTGTTTGACCCAAATTTCTTATTATGCAGTGAATTTTTTATTAATATTTGGGTATTTTATTAGATTAATATTGTGAGGTGGAAATATGTGCGGGTATAGGGAAATGGCGTCAACAAAAGCAGTGGCTGAGAGTTGATGTTTGAAACTTGGCCACGTGGGAAATGTAAGATTAGAAATTACATAAATTAAATGCTACTGTTGTCTGGTGCATTCATGTTTGGGCAGTTGTACTGTTGAAGAATTCGAATCAGTTGTGGGACAAGTCAGCGTGACAAAATGGTTAATAAATTTTATGTTTGGATAATAAATTTTATAAAAACGGATCAAGAATCATATTATTTATTCAAAAAATAAATAACCAATAGGTCTAACTTTTACATTTGTAAAGTCTCAAATTTGTAAAGCCCCAAAAGTGATCATATAAAAAAAGTCATGAATAATATTGGTTATTCATATTATCCTCCGGTTATCCTTTTTTGTCCGTATTAAATATGGATCAGGTCGGATAATTATCCATTTTATACTTAAACCATATTTGACCCGACCCGCCCATTTACAGGATAAGCAATAGTAATTGGATTGGAACGTGATGTGTTGCTAATTTTATCTCGGGGGTGGAGGGGAAGAAAAGAAAGAAGATAAAAAGAGGAAGACGATCATAGTGGTATTGGTGGGGGCAAAGTGATGTCTATTCTCTTTCATATCATATTGCCTCCCACGTGAAGTTCGTACTATTATTGACTCCCCTCTTGTCCACACTCTCCTCTCTCCTTCGAAGAACAAACCTCAGCTTCGATTGAAGGTTTCTCATATAACTGAAACCTTAATGGGTTTATTAGTCTAATGATTCAAAATTTGAACTCGAAACTTGTATTTATTTTGTCTAACACATATACTTGGTCCGAGCCAAAGATAGCTGAGACGTATGTTCCAAGATATTTTACATAGTTAAAACGTGCAATCCTTTAATCAACCAGTCTATGGCTATCCATTAATTATCACAAAATATGTATACTCCTTCCTGTGTAAAATAAGCTTGTTACTTTCCATTTTCCAGGTTACGACCCGTGCTAATACCGACTGCCAAAATCTCTACCACAGTGAATTCAACCCTTCAGGTAAATACAGTTTTATGCAAACAGTTACAATGAAGAATCACTTTTGAAATCAGGTACAAAAATGGATGGTGTTATTTCATTTATGACATGATAGAGGAAAAAAGAAAACACTTGTGTGGAACTAAGAATTGATCACGAATGATAACTGAGAATTGTCTTTTGGCATCTCCCTAAGAACTTAAAAAATGAAATGCTCACCATAGCTCTTAGGAGTACTAGTTGAATCACTCACACAACAAATGGCTAACCAAATAGTTTGAATGAAAAATTATAGATTGGGAGAGCAGGCAACTTTCTGTTTGTTGTTATCGAGAGACTCTTCACTTGGTGTAGAGGACATCTTCCCATGGGTGACGGTACAGAGGCTGCTTCAATCTCTTCTGGTCAAATGTGTGCCTGAGATTTGAAAAGGTACATAATCAATCATTTAGGAATTAGAATTGAGCTGAATTTAAAATGGTGTTTAAGCATCATGCAACTCACCCTATAAGCCCAATTGAACGAGCCAGCACGAAAAGTCCATTGAGGTAACCAATCTCCACAATTTCATCAATTTCTGGCTTGGTGAACATTCCACTGCCGGCAAGGAGATCCAAAAAGAGGGATCCAATGGCACCATCGACATTGAGGACTAGGTTGTTTGCCTTTGAGAGTGTGTAAGTTTCAACCTGAACAGCATATTCCATGTACTTAACAGAAGGGAAATTTTCCCTAGCATAAAGCTGCAGTAATTCCACTCTCTTATCTCTGTTGTCACCTCTCTTAATCCTATCACAAAGAAGAAAGATGTGGTACATCAAATGGATGTAGAGTCACAAGAGCCAGAAGCATGATAACCTTAGTTCAAAAGATTTTCATGTGCATCGTTAAAGTAAACTCGAGGAACAATTCTTCAATGATTCATGAAGCTACAGGATATACCTGTGGCCAATTCCTGGCACACGAATGCCCTTCTTCTTCATACTTTCCACGAACTCATATGGTGTAAGACCCTGAAAATATAATGCTAGTATTACTCTTCTGGACAGAAAAGAGACCAGCAGGACTGCTTCTAGCCTGATGAGTGTCTTTTTAACGCTCATAAATTATAAAGCTCACCTTGTCATAAGCATCCTTGAAGTACCGAGCAGCATCATCAATAGCACCACCAAATCGTGGACCAATAGTCAGCAATCCTGTTAAAAGCCACATGATTCCAGTTTTGATTTGAAAAATAAAACTTTTTTTTAAAAAAAAATAAACTCATAACTAGAAACGAGCAACCTTAAAATGTAACATACCGGAAACAAGGCATGAAACCAGATCTTTCCCAGCCCTGGCAGTTACTATGGAGTTGTGGGCACCAGAGACACAGGGACCATGGTCAGCACACAACATCACGCAAATCTGCCAAGAAATCAACCGCGACAAAGCATGTTAAGGTTTAGAAACAGAACAACATCTGTTGGCAGAAACTGATGGTCAAAACATAAGAGTTTTATAACCTATTGAAAGAATATAGAGTTACAAGCATAAGAAACTTACCTCAATAAAACGTGTACAATAACGTGGTAGGCTACGTTTGAACCACAAGAGGGAAATCACATCACCAACACCAAGTCCCTGCTCCACAATGGATGACATGGGCACACCAGCATAGCATGGCTCTTCACCTGTGAATAGAAGTTGTAGACAGAATTAGCGCCATTTCCATCTCACATTTACCCACCAGAAAAATAAATTAATTATTTGAGAGAAACAGCTGAATCCAACTGTACCTCTATCGTCAGATATTGTGGAAATAATATGAGTTGGGGCCCGAACTTTCCCACTCTTAATTGCCGTGCTAAGATCTTCAGGTATTTGAGGAGGAGAAACCTCCTTTATAGGAGTTGTTTTTCCTGCTTCAACCTACCAAAACAAATACGCGGTGCTGTTAGAACTAACAACAGAGTAGAAGACAAATACAACTTGTATTATGCAAGTAACTCTGCTGAACATCAAGAAACTCACTAGCTTTTCAAATGTATCTTTGATTGCTCCTTCAAAAGCTTCATATGAGGTAGGAACCACAGCTCCGGCATCTCTGAGTGCTTGATTCTTTGCTTGTGCGGACTCCATTTCACCGCCACTCTTTGCTCCCTATTTGAAAAAGATCCATGCAAAATTAAACTTCATGTGTAAAACTATCCTGTCCAGCCTTTTCTATATAAAATCTTTATTATTAAAATATCTTTCGATCATTGCAAGAAACAACTAGGAACCTTTTTTTAGGAAATGTGGCAATCATGGGAAATAGAGCTCACCGCATGACCAAATTGTACTTCTGACTTGAAGAGCGTAGCACAAGTTCCACTAACCCATGCAACAACAGGCTTGTTAATTTTTCCCTGCTTCAAGGCTTCAACTAAGGAATACTCATCTCGTCCACCAAGTTCCCCGAGAACAACCACCATTTTAATCTATGTATACCAAAAACACCATTAAGAAAGGAACAACCAATAAATCGCAAAGTGGTTTGTATAGAATCAGGAAATACAACAAGACATCAATGTTTTAGTTGTTTATGCACCACTGAGCTTCTAGTTGTATCGATATAACAGAAAAAAATCAACCTTAAATCATAGATACTAATGGCTAAATTTAGGAAGAAAGGCACCAAAGTCACTGTGTGTGTGTGTGTGGAAACAGATATACCTTTGCTACTTAGTTGGAATGTTAGCTTATGAAAAGTAGCTTCTTTATTGGCACAAATAATGAGGGTAAGGAGAATTTAGACAACTACAGAGAAACAGGATATCTTAAAGTTAAAGCAACGTCACTGAAGGCTAGAGGGTGAACCTGGTGATATTACAAGGAGAATATAGCCTGTCCAAATCAATTACCTGTGGAATATTGTTGAAGCGCAAAACATGATCAGAAAGGGTAGAGCCAGGGAAAACATCTCCCCCAATTGCAATTCCTGCATAGACCAAAATTCACTATTCTACTTCTCGGTAAAAACAACAAAAACATGCTCCAAATGATGGATTCAGAATTCAGAATGCCCAACCTTCATAAATTCCATCAGTCACACGAGCAATTGTATTGTATAATTCGTTAGACATACCACCCTGTACATCAAGAGAAAAGTTATTATTCTTGAAAATGGAAATGCTACTCCAAACTATTCTACTTCGTATATTAGAGTGAGGTTATGGCTTCAAACAAGAAAGTTGGGTTAATGTAATGCTCAACACTAAAGTTAAGTAAAGATCTGTTACTGAAAGTAGTTGAGAATAGACGGAAGTATCTCACAAATATTATTTTATCTTAATCGCACTCTAGGAGATAGCAAATTAGAATGTACATGGGGACAAAATGCTGCATGTGTAACCAACTAGAAATTTCTGATATGTATATTAAAGAGGCTCTAAATATCACTCACAGATTTTGAGACAAAGCCTACAGATCCAGGTCTGTAAAGTTTGCACTGAATAATGTTATCAATTGTTCCAGCAGTATCACCAATCTTGAAAGCACCAGCTTGGATCCCTCCAACAGTAGCTGGACCAATAACCACCTGAGAAGAAAGGTAACCATATTACACGCCATATAATTTAAAAATCAATGAAAGAGGGAAAATTAGAGTGGGAGTAGTTATTGAACCCCCACCCCCCAAACCCCCCAAGAAACAATGTTGACAAGTGAGATAGGTAATGTCTAAATGCTCCAAGCGATGATCCGTTGAAGCTCATTCTACCTTTTTAGACAAAAAAGTTCTTCCAAAAAGATGAAAATTGCGGTCAGGGGGAGTTCATTGACTTCAGGACAAGCAACAATGGAATGTGAAACAAGTAATGGATAAATACTCAACTTTATTATCCTATACTTGATTATACATCATCACTCAAAATATAACTCCCAGCACTGACAAAATAATAATGTACCCAAATGCAGAAAACTGATTGATATGACATAGTATTACCTTATTGTTTGCCTTTGCATAAGCAATCAGCTGCTTAGCGTCTGACTCAGGAACACCTTCAGCTATAATAGCCGCAACTTTGATGGTCGGCTGTTTAAGAGCAGACATGGAGGAAGCAGCAGCACTGCACATCAATTTGGACAGTAAAGATCAGAGAAACAAGAGCACGTCTTTTGCAGTGTCAGTTTTTTCTTCGAGTAAAACACAATTTAATACAGACAACAAAACAAGAACAATGGTTAGTACCAACCTTCTGAAAGACGCAAAGTTTATGAAAACATCAGCTGTGGGATGTGCAGCACAGGCAGCTTCAATGCTGAAGAATGAGTAAAAATTTAGAACACCAATCAGTGAAAGCGATAAGACACCACACTCGTGAAATAGAAACCAGTAGTACAAAGGAATGTAAAGACAAAAAGATATATCTGCCAGAAATATGATATAGTTGGAGTCTTTTGCGCATCATTTTAAGTGACTCAGTTAGCACACAATATCATCAGACATCAGGGAAACTCAGTTGCTATAATTGGAAGCAGCGAGCTAAATGTATTTAAGCCATACCAAAGCTAAATAGCATACTGGAAAGGGGAAACAAGAACATAGACCACATTGTGACAGACTGCCAAAGGAGACCTTTTAGAGATCCAAATGAAAAAGTGCAAAATAGAATGGGAATATAACCAATGATTGAGAAAACAAAGAGAAGGACGCACGTTGAATGTACTGGGATTGCAATTTCCTCCTGACCAAAGAAGAGTTTCTGGAATCCCTCAGAACCAGGATTAATAATTCCAGCAACAGATGGTGTTTCCCTCCCTGAAAATTTAAAAGTAAGAATTTAACATTAATCAAAAAAATCACAACAATATTGGGTGCACATTTTCGGGCAAATCAATTGAGAAATAGATAGTACAAACCACAAAGGAAATCAAAGTCAAGCATTCGCTGGATAGGAAGCTGCTTGTAGTTGTAGAACAAAGCTTGTGTAGTCTTGGAGAAAAGTTGTCCAGTAGCCATTTTGCCGAGTCAATTGAGATCTCTGCTAAGTTACAACACCAGCAAAAACATCAACCATCCATGAACAGATAATTTCTTGCATATGACACACAACCCTTTAATTTTAAGACAGAAGGCCAAAACAATACATTATTAGATAACTATTGAGCTGACAGTGAAGCATTTCATCATACAGTCATTCGAGTGACAATGTGTATCCAAATCCAAGTAGTGACAGGTAAAATGGTATATGAAATATATTACTCAAACAGCCCCCATCCCTTACCCACCCGAAATCAACATTCCAAAACAGGAAAAGATCACAGTGAGCAAAAAATACAAATAACGAAGCTGACTCTTTAGTCTGAACAAGTTTCTGTAAATCTTGCCTTCCAAAAGAGAACAAATCAAACTGAAGCTAAATCTTCCTGAAATGAATCAAACAGAGAACTACACTAATAGGTGCAGAATTTCAGCAAATGAAACTGGTTCAATAAAGAATACTGAATCAACTATACCTCCAAAATAAGTCGTGGGAGGATATATGAATCCAAATCACAATCCCAGTATATAGAGGTCAGATCTTTAAAACATAAACGAAATTAAAAGAGTACACCTGTCCTCCTCTCAAGAAAAGAATGATAACAAATGGCCGTTAAAAGCCGATCCAATTATTAAAAAGCGTCAGTACACAACAAATTGGAGCATATGTATAGACAACCTCGGGAACATCGAAAAAGAAGCGAAAAGAAACAGCAAGATTCAACAGTTGAAGCGTATTTCACACTAAAAACAAAGCATATATATATATATATATATATATATATATATATATATATATATATATATATATATATATATATATATATATATATGACACAAACCCGAATCAAAAATTTAATAGTAGCAAATAGCAAAACACCTAGATCCGAAACACCAAAAAATAAAAATAAGGAAAGAAGAAAGCATCATTGGATCAAAATGCACCTAGTATTTGTTGTGTATATAAATGGAGATCAATCAAGAAAAGGGAAGTCCCCTCGTAAACTCAGACAAGAGAAGTGAATTATGGTAGGAGAATGTTGGGGGAGAGAGATGAATCTTAACTATATATATAGTATGTGTGTAATGTATTTAAGACATACTAGTACTAGCTAATAACCAAGAAAGACAGCGAAAGAGGAGAAATTATGACGTGGCATCAGGTAGTTAGTTCACAAATGATTCAATTTTCTTTATTTTTAAGGAGGAAAAAACACTATAGCTGCCGTTGTTGAAAGTTTACCAAAGTCTTCCAAGTACCTAATTTTTTATGTAATGCCTCCCAACGGACAAGAAAATGTATTATGAACTTAGCTTCAATGGTGTTGATTGTCCAAAAATTCAAGATATATAAGATACTTCACTAAATTATTCTTTATCTATTCTTAAAATATATAATAATTGCTGATAGATTTTTTAGAAAATTGTATAGACATTGAATAATGGGATATGCGGGTTCGGGAAAATTTTATTTTGTGTCTCATACAAATCATATTAGTTGTGTGAGATTACTTTTTTATCTCACGGTCTTGTGGACCCAGATTTTTGTGGATCCAGAAGTATAAGATTGGAATCCATAAATTTGTGAGAGAAAAAGAAATGTCACACAACCAATATAAATTGTGTGAAACACACAATAAAACTTCTCGTGGGTTCAACTACTGCTCCGGAGAGGGAACCAATGGCTTTACTACATGATTTGCAAAATGTTGTTGGATTTTAAGGTTGAATGGGAAATTGAGGGAAAATTAAATATTTTTAATTTTTGTCTTTATTTCATATTGGAGGAAGAAAAGTGTTTTGATTGGTATATATACAATTAACTTTTTCTAGCTCTTAAAGAATTGACAAGAAGACAAGCCATTTGTCGTCGTTGTCGTCACTAAATTAATTTTTTGTACCAAATTTAATTGTTTATATTAATACAATATTATTTAATCCAAATTAGACTGTTTCTGTAACGATAATTTAATATTTTTTCCTTTTCTAATTCCTGTATAATTTGAATTTGACGGTTTGCGTAAATGATCATTTTATAAAACAACCATTTTTAGTTGCACCCTCCTTACATGGAGAGTTGCAACTCTTCGGTATTACCTAACGTTTACATGAACTCTCCATCAAAATTTCCTTACAAAGATTCTGATTTCTCCTTATTCCTTCTGCATTGTGCTTCGAGAGGTTATAGTCACCAGATTTAAATTTCAAGATCTGATTATATAGTGCCTATAAAATATTGTACATCTATATTTACTCGACTTATATATAATCTAACAAATTTAAAATAATTATATTAAATTCAAACTTATTGAATAGTACTTGAAAGTAGTGGATTCAATATTGTTATATCTAGGAAAATGCTATAGGCATACACCCTATTTATTATAAATAAAAATTATTTTAAAATATTATTTTTTATAGCTATCTTTTATATTTTATAGAAAAATAAGTATTTTGTAATATATACTACTATTGAGACATGAAATATACAATTTATGTTTTTCCTCTCTCTTAGACAATTGAACATACATATTTTTAAGGTGATTGGTGGTACTGTATTCACGAATACATGGCGCGAATACATGTGAATACATATGCGTACAGTTGGACTGTCCTGATTTTAGGCGCTTTTTACTGTGTATTCATGAATACGGCACCGCGAATACTTGTGAATACATGCGCGCACAATTGGATTACCCTGATTTTAGGAGCATTTTGTTTTCGAATACATGTGAATACATGAACGTACAGCTGGACTATCCTTATTTTTAGGCACTTTTTGTTGTTGTATTCATGAATATAACAGCGCGAATACACCTGGAAAATAATTATATATAATAGCTATAGAAAATTAATAGCCATTAAACAATAATAATTTTTAAAAATTTCTCATATATTAGCCTTAAATTTTGAAATTCGTCTCCTTTACTAGGTTTCTTTATACTTCATAAATAAAGTTAAGACTTTCTTCTTCTTCTCTTTTTAAGAGAGAAAAGGAACGGCTAAACTAAGGAAGAAGGTATTAGAGTTGTGAGGGTGTGGCTGCCGGGGATTAGGTAGATTGGAAGGTTGGCTTGACTGATCTTGACAAAAATGACGGGCCACCTTTTTTTCTTCTTTTTTTAGCGTTCTTTTTTTACCACTAAATTTTCACTCTTAGGGTGTGTTTGGTATGAAGGAAAATATTTTCTAGAAAATGTTTTCCAATTTTCCCATGTTTGGTTGGCTTAAATGTTTTGGAAAACATTTTCCTTATCAATTCATTTTCCTCCAATTGGAGGAAAATGTTTTCCTTATCAAAAGAAGGGAAAACATTTTCCAAAGCTCCTTCTCAACCTTTATCACCCTCACCAACCCATCGCCTCTCCAAAAAACAGTTTTTTTTTTAGAAAAATTTCAGTTTTTCCGTTACCATCAACCCTACTACCCCTCCACCCCACCCCGCAAAAAAAAATTTCTTTTACCTTAATTTTTTTCTATAATTTTAAATTTCTATTTTCTTATTTTTCTGCACCATCCACCCCCATCCCCGCACAAAAAAAATTACTTTTTTTTTGTAATTTAAATTTTTATTTTTTTTTCGATTTACTGCCCCCCCCCAGCCCCCCTCCCCCCCGCCCCAGCCCCCCTCCCCCCCGAAAAAATTTTAAAATATATTTTTCATTTTTTAATTTTATTATTTTTCATTTAAAGGCTCAATATTTTACAAGTTCCAAAATTATGAGTTCGAAAGTTTACGGGTTTAGAAATTATAAATTTACCGATTCGAAAATACGCAATTTTTGCGTTAAAAAGTAAAGCATCACATTAGTTCCTTTAGATTGTGTCAATTTTTAGAGACTTCGGGAGGGGGAGGGGTGGGGGAGGTGGGAGGGGGAGGGGTAGGAGAGTTGCAAAAAAAATATTTTTCTAAAAAAGCTATTTTTCACTCTCTAACCAAACATAGAAAATATTTTCCGGAAAATATTTTCCACTTACCAACCAAACAAAAGAAAATAAGTGATAAAATCACTCATTTTCCATGAAAACATTTTCTAGGAAAACATTTTCCATGGAAAACATTTTCCTTCATACCAAACACACCCTTATTCTTACCATTCGATTACTTTTAAAATATTTAATAGGTAAAGATAATAAGTGAATTATTATTTATATTTGTAGAAGGCATTTAGGTGTTTCCTAATAATTAATAAAGTGGATTAAGAATTAGGGGTGTGCATTCGATTTATCGATTCGATTTTGACCCTTATCGATAATTACTTATCGATTATCGATTTGTATATACGATTATCGTTATCGTTTCAATAAGGTTTCAATTTTTTCGATTTTGATTCCAATAACAGATAGTCGATTGGATTTATCGATAAACCGATTCGAATGCACACCCCTATTAAGAATCATAAGATCTTATGTTTAAATTTCGATGGAGGCAAAAAGATATCAAATTGACTCTTTTAGGCCCCAATAGTTAAAAGAAAAAATTATAATATATTTTGGCCAACTTATTCAAAATCCAAAATAACAAGAGTAAATTGAAATAACAGTAGTTCAAAATGCAGAAAACGAAAATGAATGAACTAGCGATTTGGTTAGACTGTTATTAAATAGATAGTGTCATGTGATAAGTCTTCGAATATGTAAATAAACTTCTGCAACAGTCATCTTGATATCGGAAAATACGTTTTTTAAAATTATTTTTAAAAAAAATGGTGGATTGTAGCCTAATAAAATCCCCCTTATTTTTCCTCTTCAAATTATAACTCAATCGAATGCCCAGAAATTATCCTTTATTTTTTACAATTACACCCTCATTCTACTACTAGGACAATATTCTATCACTTCTAAATTGTAAGGCCCCAAAAAATTTCGTTGGGTAATTAAAATATTGTTGTGCCAAGTTGAGCTAAAGTGTTCAGAAATAGTAAAACGTTTGAATTTGTTGGATTGAACAATACGCTTTAGAGTTAAAGGAAAATGTTTTGCAGGAGTGTGTGTTTCTGTGGCCTATTATACGACCGCATAATTACTCTACGGACCGCAGAATAGCTGCAAAGTGAGGCAATCTTTTAGCCAATAGTGAGATCAGTTTCGCGGCCAATTATGCGATTGCATGACCATTTTGCGGGCCATACTTTGGTCGTATAATCATTCTTGGACTTTTGTGAAGGGAGGTTGCGCAGCGCATTATGCGACCGCAGCACAAGTCTGTGGACCGCATATTGGTTGCAGATCGAAGCACAAAAATTCAAGTCCCTGAGGGCCAATTTTTGCGGTCATTTCGCGGAACGCATAGCCATTATGGGGTCGCAAATGCAACCACATATCAGTGTCGGGACTCCAAATTTTTAATTTTTAGACCCGATCTTATGTTGATATATCTCATGTTATAGTTCATTTTGAGCCTATTTTCTTATATCCCTTGAGTGAGAAAGAGAGTCCTAGAGGGAGGAAGTGTTCTTCATCAAAAATTTATCTTCAATTCTTGCTCAAACCTCAAGAATTAAGGAAGCTAACCACTAGATTATCATCCATTCGGATAAGTCCGGCTTCTAAAGCTTTCATGCAAGAGGTTAAGAGTTCAAATATGTTGTGGGGTTAGAAATAGGCCATGCATGTGACACAAGGTTGTAGTGTGTAGGACTAAGGAACCATTGTAGGTAGTTTCTTATTTGAATCCGTTAAGAGAGGAAGGGATTACAATTTTAGAGCCTTCTAATCTATTTTGTATGATAGGTGTTTAACAAAATCCCTAAGAGAGTTACATCATAGAAATCCTTCTAACTATTAACCAGCGTTTACTATCTTCCTATTTAGAAGTGTTGGTGCTTTGTAGTTACTTAAGGAGAGATCAAATAAGGTATTTTGTCTAACTTTCACTCGCGGAATGTATCCCACAATGTTTCCGTAAGTTTACGTATAATCGGCCTAAAATTCCTAAGTTTTATATTTCGAGTTATCCCCTATAAACTTATAGACTTGATTATTTCAAATGAGTCTTATACTGAAAGCTAGATGTTCAAAGTATGATTTTCTTATTAAAATGGTATGGCATTGAGTCGTATTTTAAATGAAAACCAGTATATCAATTGGGTAAGGAAAATTCGATGTGCATAATACTCATAATTGCTCCTATGTGTACCAAATATCTTGATTGAGTGCATATAATTTTTGATCATCTATAAAGATGTTTAAACATAAAATGAGAAAACATGAACATATTATGAAATGAGCCTCGACTCAACTGTTTTAAAATGACTTCTAAAAGTAGAATTTGCCTAAAAGCTCTTATACTTAATTCATGCCCATAAGTGGATGTTTTAGATCATGCTTTACCTTATAAATACATCCAACGTGATCCGAGTTCTTACATACTCCGGTGTTAAAATTATACATTATCGTGATTGGGATAGATAGTAATTCAAGAATAATAGTGTAGTGCTTGTTTATGGCTTTGGTATGTGTTTCTATTATTGGTTGGTATGCCCCAATCTTTAGGAAGAATCCTTTTGTGTTTAAAGTTTCTATTGCTAATGAACTTGAGGTATATGATTTCTAAAATACTTTATATGTTAGTAATTGGTGATGATTCTTGAAATTAAAAGAAGTGAATATGGAATATAAAATACGGCCATCGGGCCATGAATAAAAAAAATCTTATGAAAGGCCCAAAGAGCCAAGCAAATATTATTTATGTGGATAGTTGAAAATACTAATAAAGAGTTGTACAATGTGAAAGATTCTAAGATGAATACATTTATACATACGTGTTACCCTTGTGTTCAAACCAAACTAAAAAGATTTTTGGGATATCATTAGCAAAACCGAGGAAGGATGGGTCATAAGGCACACACCTAAAATTATACGTGTCGGTGTAGGGGTGAATTGTTATTTTTAGAATATTGGTAAAATTATAATTACTCCCCTCATTTTGGGATGAACCTCATAATACCTGTGAATTGAAAAAGTCAACTCACACGGAATATGTGAGAAGACGTCCTACCTGATAGGCTGGAGATCAGACTCCATATTGCACACATAGTGATACTACTCTTGTAATAACTTTCGTTCGCATCATCATGTCAAACCACGTTGTCCATGGGGAGATGAACTAGCTTATCGGGCGTGACCAGACTCCATGCTAACAAAGACGGTGAAATATCAGTGCTAATGATCTCTCAACCAACTATATATATATATATATATATATATATATATATATATATATATATATATATATATATATATATATATATATATATATATATATATATATATATATATATATATATATATATATATATATATATATATATATATATATATATATATATATATATATATATATGTGTGTGTGTGTGTGTGTGTGTGTGTGTGTGAGTGTATATGTATATATATATATATACACACTTAGAGAGATTATTTTCGTACTTTAAAAATCGTTATATTTTAATTGGTTATTTGAATATTGTTGATTGTGACTTGCTGGTTATATGTGTTGTCTTTGTTTATAAGAATATTTTTGAAAGAGGACTTTTAGCTATACATACTAGTGTTATTCGACGACACTAAAGTTTCTTTTGTCGGGGGCGGTGTATCTTTAATAGATACAGGTAGCCCCACAGTAGGCAACATAGATCAGTGATAAGAGTATTCTCTTTCTAGCAGTCTTGGTGAGCCTCACTTCATTCCGGGGTCATGACATGTATCTTTTGTTTATTTTCTTATCATGTTTTGAGGTATAGTCGGAGCCTAGTTACTAGTATTTCCTCATAATTCTTCAGTTGTACTTAGAGGCGTAGATATTTTGTGGGTAGTGCTTGATGTTGGGAGTGAAACTAGAAATGATGGTATTTGGCAAAACATATTTTACATTAAAAAACTTGTAATATTTTGTTAATATGAATGAAGTTGTTAATGAAAATGAAATGGAAGTCGTAATGAGATATTTTTCAGAATTTGATTAATGCAGTTTATCTCCTCTTTAATCATGAACTAATTTGGGTAGAATAAAATCTAACATGCTTGCTTAGTCGGGTTTACTCGGTTGCCGGTCGCGCTCCTCGGTTTTGGGGCGTGACATAAATGCTATTAGTCATGAACTCCTTTGAGTTCATTCAAGCTATATTGAACTTTCTATAACTTAGAGAAACCATTAGCTCTCTTGTTTTCACGGGCTAAATCCTGAGGACTTATCCATTCTCGTCACTTTCTCACTTGTCTTTCCTTATCCTTCAATTCACCCAACACGATCATCCGGGGTGAACAAGAATTGGGGATCGGATGCGGGCGAAATTCCCGCCAATGGCTGAGATGTTCAGTCGACTCCCTCCCCCTTTGTGGGGGTCCCGACCCCTACGAGTGAACAGAAAAGGGAGGAGGAAAGAGGCCCTGGTGAACCGTCATAATTAGTGAACAAGTGTAAGCTTCGCTGCCCGACAGTATGGAGTACTGACCACACCGAGGGACAGGCCTAAACCTTGTCGCTTGACCATACTTTGGCTTGTAACCTACACATATTAATTTATACTACTTGAAATTTTTCTTCAATTTGCTTGCACCATAGATGTTTTGCTCAAAAGTTATTGATCACTTTGTGAATCCAAAATAATAGATATAAGTTGAGGGCCAATCATAGCAAGTCGTAACATATCATGAATCTAGTAAAGGAAAAGATAACGAGAAATGTTCATGCTAGCAACAGAAAACATAGGCGATCTTTATTCATGATAATAGAGTGGTGGTCTGCCTCCCAATGAGGAGGTTCAGAGCCTTACAATCATGTTTATTTTGATCTACCCTCTTTCTGCTATCATTGGTAGGTTCTCACTCTGTGTTTTGCTCTGTATCTCTAGAGCCCCCATGGGGAGAGAGTGGAACCCCCTTTTCTGCCTCTTCCCCTGGTATTTATAGATGTAAATTGTATAAGTTGACCATTGATGGTTGGGCCCACATTATAAGGTTATTTTAGATATAACAGGTAGGTCAAACCTTAATAACCATTTTAGGCGGATGCGAAAGATATCCTTAATTAGGAGTGATCATAACACTTATTATTCTTATATTATCCGAGAGGAACGATTAACCTCGTCGATTGTCATAGAGTCGGGTTCTGACCCATACAGTTAGTCCCTCAGCTTATCTTGGTCGCCTCGAAGTCGAGCTTGATGAGCGAATTTTAGCGATCACGAAATGGATAGTTTCCGGGTGAGGAGCGAGTGACAACTGCTTGGGTCGAGATCATGGCTCCCCTCCCCAGCGAAGTCCCGATCTCTCGTACACGAGTATCATCGATGAAGGGAAATAATCGGTACACTGTAATATGGATACGATACGCATAATCTGTATGAATTTTCGATGGCGTAGGGTTTACCTCACCCTTAGTGATAGGTTTATTCATTTTTCTATAATGAGCGAGATAACAATCGTGATCAGGTGGGTACTTTATGACACCAATCATGGCGATGCCCATTTTGATAGAATTGAACCATTTTTGACGGTTGGATATGCAGTTGACATCCATCGATTTTCCCGAAAATTGATTATGTTGCCTATAAGACATTTTAGGGCATTTGGTTCTTGGCATTCTCTGGTTTACTTGTGAGATTTTGGAGCTCTTGTTTCTTGTGAATTTTAGGGTTCTTTCCCTTTTGCAACAAGTTCTTCACCATTCTTAGTCAAATCTGACATTCTACTCTATTCTTCAGGCAACTAATTGATGGCCAGTTCTTCTCCCCGTAAAGTTCTTCCAATAGGGTTGCCGATCAATCCCCCGGTGATTGAAGGTCTATCTCCGGTGATGGGAGAAGAGGGGCAAAATGAAGTTGAAAGGGTACCGTCGATAGACAAAATACTCCTCGCAACTGAAGGCCCGGCGGCGGATTTCACCACCGATTGAGGGGATGACCCAGTGGATGAGGCCATATTGATGGGGGAGATGGGTATGGCCCAACTGCGGGAGCAGGGATTCGTTCATTCTCATGCTGACATTGTCCTTGCCCGGCCAGAGGAGAGGGTCCATACTGATCACGCCGGGTATTTTGTTTTTTATGTGTACCCTTTTATATTGGGATTCAGGATTCTGCTTCCTAATTATGTGGTGGACATCTGTCGGTAATATAAGGTGTGTCTGTGGTGGCTCACCCCCTCTCTTTACAAGCTTCTGGCGATGTTTTTAAAGTTTAGGGAACTGGCCGGAAGGACTGTTACGCTCCAGCATGTACTTGCTCTCTACATTCCGCAGTGGGTGCGGGGGACTATGCTTCGGATGAGCCCACGCAGTTCGAAGGGGCTGACTACTGCTTTAGACGATAAAGTCGACCCTCGACCGTTCGAACAGTTCTTCTATATTCGGACCGAGCACCTGGTGGCGCCTTCCCCGGGATTCTCGGAGACTTGGAATTACAGACGTGAGTTATCATTTCGAGCGGTAAATTTTGTTTCCTTCCTCTTCTTGTGTTTGGATTATCATTGCTTTCGTTATTGCTTTTATAGCCGAGAGGTCGCCATCGGCTTTATTTGCTAGGTTGCGTGGGTGGCTCGAAACCGTGGTTTCGCACACCTAAGGGGCCCGCTCGTGGACGTCCTTTTAGGAGAAGTATGGCCGGGGGACAGTCGTGGGTAAGAAGTTATGCTTTTCATATTTGGCTTGTTTCGAGCTTAATAAGTCCTTGGGCCGGCCTTTCATTTGTTGCAGGGAGAGTATACCGAGGCAGAGCTCCTCAACTAGCATTTTGGCGGCCTGGTGCGATTGCTAGGTTCTTTGCGGCACCGATACCATGCCGAGTGTCGAGGGATGCATCGATTGAGTCTTCTGCAGCGCCCTCTCCTTCTCGTCCTTTATTTTATGACGAAGGCCCGTCGGGGACCGTTCGCCCGCGAGATGGCTCATCTTCATATGATGAGGAAGATAGACATTTGATTAGGCACATGATTATTTCTCCTCCGGCTCCTCTAGTGGCGGATGTACCCGTTCCTCCTATTGTGATAAATGTGGATTCTCCTCCTTTTGAGTCGGGGGAGGGTGCGGCCGCGGCGCACACTCCTGAAGATAGGCTGAGAGAAAATGAGGCTCAAGCTCATGAGGATCGAGAGGGAAGTGCCACCCCTACTGCTCAGTCCTCGACCCATATGGCCGAGTTGGGGGAAGCTTCTCGTGTGGTTGTAGATATTGGCGACTCGAGTACTCCTTCGACAGAGGTTGTGGCGGTGGAGATGGGTCTACATCCGATTCGGACTTGGATTCTGAGGATGTTCGCATGTTTCATGATGGGATCACGAGTGCGGCAGTTCACTCGAATGGGAGGCCGTGTGTTGTTGAAATTCCTGTGAATGAGAATTTGTTACTGCTGGATTCAGGTTTGGTGTCGTAGTTTAGACTGTTGTGTTCTGCGGTGGAGAACGAATCGTTGAGGGGGGTTTCAGATGTTGGTTTGATGAATGAAGTAGCCGCGATGGAGATGAGGGTACGTAGTCGGAGGTGAAAGCTTACTTGCTTTTTGTTTACCCCGTCCCCCTTTTTTATCTTCTGCCTGATCCATCGTTCTTCGTTTTGCAGGCATTTTTGTTGCAGGTGGAGAGTCTTCATCGGGCCAACGTTCGGTCCGGGGTGTTTTTGCGGGTGCTTGACAAATGTCGCCGCTACCGAAACAAGTGTAGGGAGTTGAGCGAGCATATAAGGATTGATCCCCATAACCAGGCATTAGTTGAAGAGTTGACGAGGAGGGAGTTGCAGGCAAACCAAGCACTTGGTCGCATAAGAGCTTTAGAGGACCAATTGCGTCAGAAGGATGATGAGCTCGAGGCTGGACTGAGGGCTTCGATAGAGTGTGAGCATTTATGTTTAACCAAGGTGACGGAAGTTACCTCAGAGTGGAGTGGGAAGGTTGTTGTACTGGAAGGGGGTGTCCACTTTAAAAGTGGAGGTTGGTTGAGGCCTTGGCCCGGGCAGATGAATTGCAGTGAATTATCCGCGCTAACGAATCTCAGTTATCGTTGGTGAGAGCTGCTGCTGCCTTCAGGGAGGGCATTCTTGAAGAGCGGATCGGAGTTTTAGAGCGGGGCGCTCAAGAAGCAGCGGGGAAAATCGCGCTTTTAGAGAAAGAGAACAGGCGTATCTAGGAGCAGTCTGCTTTTATGGGTGGTTCCCGTGAGGTTTGGGTTTACGCTGAGGCCTAGCGGGATGTGTAAAAACATCTATTTGAGGCCGGCATCATTTACGAAGCCTTTTTCGAGGGAGCATGCCCGAGAGCGCGGGATGCTCGCGTGGAATGTGGTTTTGACACTGCAACACCTGGTATTGATGACGGTGTTGGTGGGAGTTTGGCGGGGGCTGGAAATGGTGTGGAGATTGCAGGTGGAGCGGGTGGCGAAGCGGCCGGAGCAGGGGATGCTGCAGCTGGAGCTGGCGATGGTGCGGATGGCTCTGAGTGAAAAGGGTGGTCTCTTGTCCTTTTTAGTGGTCGTTACCATTTTTTTTGTACGTTGTTGTTGTTTTTGTTTTTATTTCCAGACGATGTTTGAATGGATGTAGGCGGGCGTGGCCCGCGATTGTTTTTTGAACAAGGGGGAGTTCCCTTTTTGTATTGCCCAATTACTGTTTGTTTCATATGCGCAGGGGGGCTGATATTCGGACCTTGGCGGCTCATCCCCTCCTTTCTTAATTGGTCGTGGTGAGGCGTCTCCCCAAAGGCGGTTTGTTCCAATTATAATCCCGTTCCGGGTGCGATTAAACTGTTCGTCGTGAGAATGAAAGCTCGATCAGGTGGTTTGGTGGGCATCGAATCTTGCATGACTTTCACTCTAGTAGGAGCCAGACATGTTTACCTGGTTGACGAGGATATCTGCCCTGCACCTTAGTTGATTCGTCAGTTAATCGGCGGAGGTAGATGACCTGGGTCTTAATTCAACTGTAGTTGAACCTTGTTGGATGTCTGGTGTTGGGGGCATGTGGCTCGAATCTTATTTCAACCATAATTGAATTATCTGGTGAAGACTTATGGATTGAATCTCAGTTCAACTGTCGCTGAACGTTGTTGAGTATGTTCGAGTCGAGGGCGCGTAGCCCAAATCAAATTTCAACTATGGTTGAATTGATTTGGCGAAGGCACATGACCTGAGTCCCAGTTCAATTGTTGTTGAACATCATTGATTATTTTGAGTCGAGGGCGCGTAGCCCGAGTCAAATTTCAACTGTGGTTGAACTAATTTGGCGAAGGCACATGGCCTGAGTCCCAATTCAACTGTCGTTAAACATTTGTCAATTATTTTGAGTCGAGGGCGCGTAGCCCGAGTCGAATTTCAATCATGGTTGAATTAATTTAGCGAAGGCACATGGACTGAGTCCTAGTTCAACTGTTGTTGAACATTGTTGATTATTTTGAGTCGAGGGCGCGTAGCTCGAGTCGAATTTCAACCGTGGTTGAATTAATTTGGCGAAGGCACATGGCCTGAGTCCCACTTCAACTGTTTTTGAACATTGTTGATTATTCTGAGTCGAGGGTGCATAGCCCGAGTCGAATTTCAACTGTAGTTTAATTAATTTGTTGAGGCACATGGCCTGAGTCCCAGTGCAACTGTGGTTGAACATTGTTGATTATTCTGAGTCGAGGGCGCATAGGCCTAGTCGAATTTTAATTGTGGTTGAATTAATTTGGTGAAGACACATGGCCTGAGTCACAATTCAATTGTGGTTGAACATTGTTGTTTATTCTGAGTCGAGGGCGCGTAGCCCGAGTTAAATTTTAACTGTAATTGAATTAATTTGGCGAAGGCACATGGCCTGAGTCCCAATTCAACTGTGGTTGAACATTGTTGATTATTCTGAGTCGATGGCGCGTAGCCCGAGTCGAATTTCAACCATGGTTGAATTAATTTGGCGAAGGCACATGCCCTGAGTCTCAGTTCAACTGTGGTTGAACATTGTTGATTAGTTTGAGTCGAGGGCACGTAGCCCGAGTCGAATTTCAACTGTGGTTGAATTAATTTGGCGAAGGCACATGGCATGAGTCCTAGTTCAACTGTAGTTGAACATTGTTGATTATTCTGAGTTGAGGGCTTGTAGCCCGAGTCAAATTTCAATTGTAGTTGAATTAATTTGGCGATGGCACATGGCCTGAGTCCCAGTTCAACTGTGGTTGAACATTGTTGATTATTCTAAGTCGAGGGCGCGTAGCTCGAGTTAAATTTAAACTGTGGTTGAATTAATTTGGCGATGGCACATGGCCTGAGTCCCAGTTCAACTGTGCTTGAACATTGTTGATTATTCTGAGTCGAGGACGCATAGCCCGAGTTGAATTTCAAATGTGGTTGAATTAATTTGGCGAAGGCACATGGCATGAGTCCCAGTTCAACAGTGGTTGAACATTGTTGATTATTCTGAGTCGAGGGCGTGTAGCCCGAGTCGAATTTCAACTGTGGTTGAATTAATTTGACGAAGGCACATGGCCTGAGACCCAAGTGTGTGGACGCGGTGGATCAGGCTTACTCTGATCGGGTTATTTTTCCATTTCTTGACGTTTCCCCTTTTCTTTTGATTTCAGGAGGAGCTACGCGATCTTGCTACGAAATCCCCACAGACGGCGCCAAATTGTTTGGCTCAAAAGTTATTGATCACTTTGTGAATCCAAAACAATAGATATAAGTTGAGGGTCGATCATATCAAGTCGTAACATATCATGAATCTAGTAAAGGAAAAGATAACGAGAAATGTTCATGCTAGCAACAGAAAACATAGGCAATCTGTAGTCATGATAATAGAGCGATGGTCTGCCTCCCCATGAGGAGGTTCAGAGCCTTACAATCATGTTTATTTTGATCTACCCTCTTTCTGCTTTCATTGGTGGGTTCTCACTCTGTGTTTTGCTCTGTATCTCTGGAGCCCCCATGGGGAGAGAGTGGAACCCCTTTTCTGCCTCTTCCCCTGGTATTTATAGATGTAAATTGTATAAGTTGACCCTTGATGACTGGGCCCACATTAGAAGGTTATTTTATATGTAACAGGTAGGTCGAACCTTAATAACCATTTTAGGTGGATGCGAAAGATATCCTTACTTAGGAGTGATCATAACACTTATTATTCCTGCATTAGCCGAGAGGAACAATTAACCTCGTCGACTGTCACAGAGTCGGGTTCTGACCCATACAATAGATTTCCTTATGTTATTCTGGAACATCAAGCGAGACATCACACCGTCTCAAACTCTTTTTACTCTCTTAACTAGGCTTCTCGGTACCTAAAAACCATAAGCTGGAATATATGCCACTGACGATGATATTATTGTCACACCTCCTTTTTTCACACACACATAATGTAAATACGTAAATGTGCCACTGTTTAATACTACACCCCGAGAAGGGATATAATAATAAACATGGAAGGAGTTTTTCCACTTGAAGGACAGTCGGAACGGGATCAATTTATTTAATTATTCAGAGTCGCCACTTGGGAAAATAATGGTGTCCCAAGTCACCGGTTTAATCCCGAACCGAGGAAATTTATGACTCTGTATTACAGTCTGCGAAACTAGAAACCTGGATAAGGAATTCTGTTAACCCGGGAGAAGGTGCTAGGCACTCCCGGATTCCGTGGTTCTAGCACGGTCGCTCAACTGTAATTTTTGCTTTTATCTGATTTCTTTATATATTTTAACTATGTGCTTTTAATGTTCCGCTTTTAATTTTAGAAGAATTGCGACGTCACGAAAACACATTTCGAGTCACACCGCAACCAGTACGCCTGTGACTTTAATGAATTTCAGTTTCGCCGAGAGTAAGATTTGGGTCACATAAATGCGCACCCATAATTAGGAAAGTATTATTATTAACTAACGCGCCTAAAGCAACTACGTGTTATTATCTTTTGGGAAGGTCGCGAAATTTGCTAAACGGTCCATCCTGAATCTCTGAGTATTTTATTAAGTAATTAATGAGGGCCCCGCATTTTTATATTTGATTTGGCGAGGCTCATCTCACTTTTATTTAAAGGACAATCCTAAGCGCACTAAGATTTTCTATGGGTTATTATGCACAATCTCGACAGCCTTTTGATTGCTTATGAGTTTCCACAGCCAGTCAGAAGCAAATATAAGAAATCTATCACCGGGTTGTAAGTTTCTTGAACATATAGATGGATCAGCTCTTAGCACTGGTCGAATAAGTGGTTCTTTAAGATGGAATCGTGGGTGAGCTGGACCAACAAGCAAACTCTGGTTTCTTCAGATATGCATCTCCAATTGATCTAGATACTTGTATGATGCCTTTAACACGCCAAGCTCCATTGACATTAACCACAATGCGTGAATCGTCTGGGTGCAACGACATCAGTTCCTTCCTAACCTCCTCGATACTGGCATTATGATCCTTGGTCAATTGCTCAGCAAAAATTTTATTTGATCTCCCTATATGACCTAATGCTGCTCTAGAATCACCGAGATTAGCAACATACGACGTCCTTTTCCAGATAACAGCAACCAGACAGCAGCAACCCTTTGTTGCAATTAATGGTGTAATACCAAATGACCTTCTCACAAGAGAAAGAAAGCCAACTTCAGTTGCAGCGAACGCATTTTTAAGCACTTCTTCATCTATTGTTCCATTTTCTCGGGCAAGCCTTATTAAATGCAGGAAAAGGTGATCACGGACAAATCTTGAAGCCTCATGGCCACCATGACCATCATAAATCCCAACAAAAGTAGCTTCACGACCAGTATCAACTTGGCTATGATCTTCAAGTACTGAATTAGCTTGGACTACAGCAAAAGAAAACTCCCCACATGAATGTTTCTCAAGGTATCTACACCATAAAAGCACATCATCTTCATCTCCCACAAAAACATCATCTTCATCCTTGCTCATAGGGACATATCGACTCAACGGTCTCCAACATGTTGATACCGTCCTTACCAGCCTTAGAATAACCATCAATTATAATAGTAAAAGATACCACATCTTTGCCGGGCATACTATCAAACAATTTCCTGGCACTAAGCAAATCACCAAACTATATATAGCTAACAATCAATAACAGTCCATGTAACATCATTTTGTAGGTTATTCTACCAGATTTCTTCTTGGCAGATCAAATTACCAGCCAGGTTCGACACCAGGCCTTTTCCTCTTAAATTGATAGTTCAGTCAGTGTAGTGTGCGAATTCTCCAATACTTATCAACTATAAGGTGCTATCACATTTCAGGTTCAGGCAATTAGAAGTTTGCAATTCTATGTTTACTACTACGTGCGGAGCAACGTCAGAACACGATCAAATAAATGTCAAGAAAGCAGTGTTTATCAAATCTTGTACATTACTCTTAAGAGGACAGAAATAGGCTCAGAAACTTACACAAACAGAGCAATTATTTCTAATTAATCTAATCGCTGCAATTAAATTAACTAATATATAGTCATACATATATTCAGAGATCAACATAGCTTCAAACGAATCGTCAAAGTCGAACCATGATCTCGGATCAAAACTCAATAACAACTCTCTAACAATTGAAAATAATTTGTCTCAACTCAAATCCAGTTTGACAAAAAAAAACGAGCTATAAGAATAACTTCAATGTAACTCATGTTTGAATTCCAAAATCGAATCTAAATATCAACTGTAGTGTTTTCCTTAATATTGATGAACTAAGATAAAATCAAAATAACAATCTAAATCAAAAATCGAGTAGAACAACAAAACAGAGCAATCACCTAAACAAAACAAATCTGTATATATATCATATGAACAGTTCGGATGAAAAGAATCAATCGTTGAGAAGAATCGTACAATAGAACCATACAAAAACAAATCGTAAAAAACATTTACATTCAAACATGAATTGAAACATAATACAAGTAGTAGTAGAGGATTCAATTCAATTAAAATCGTATAACAAGGAAACGAAATAGACCTGTTGAAGCTAAAATAACAGTAGGAGATTCAACGACAACTCAACTTCAAGTTCCAAAATCCAAATGAGATTCAGCTTTGAAATCGGACAGAAACAATATTACACAATTGAAATCAGAAAAGAAGAAGGTCGCTCAATCGAAACTAAAACCCTAGCTCTTTCTCTGAACTTAGCGATTTCTCCCGTCCTCTCCAAATATTTTCTCAGTCTCTGAATCCGCTGAAATCTCCCATCTCTTGCTCTGAAATAGCGTTGGCTTTGTTGAATGAGAGGAGTGAAGATAGAGACACGTTATTTCCGTGTCTCTATGGTGTGGATACTAAAAGACTTGGGGCAAGCGGGTTTGGGCCGAGGCGTGGACGGGTTTAGTCTTGGGCTTGGGCGGATGGGAGGGCTTTGGCTCAATTAAACTTTGGCCTAGATTGGTCATTTTAAGAACAAATTCTTTTCCTTCTTTATTTTTGTCTTTTTTTTCTTTTCAGAATTAATATAAAAATCTGAATTAAAACCTAATTAACACATCAAAACACTAATTAAACCTAGATGATAATTATCATAGTTAATTAACTATCAAATTTAAAGAAAAACATATCAAAAATCAAAGTAAAACTTAAAGAATGCAACTATTTTTGTGATTTTCCCTTTTTTATAAAATAACTTGATTACTAATTAATACCAAAATTAACTCCTAAATTCTCATGCCTATTTTGTATTTTTTTTACTTGAATTAACATGAATTAACACACAAATTGTAAAAATAAGGAAAAGTTATTTATTTTGAATTTATGGGAATAACTCATATGTAGGGTAAAAATCACGTGCTCACAGCTGCCCCTCTTTGCTCGGGAACACGAAGAGTTTCAGTGCAAAGATAAGTGAGCAACTATGAACGATTTTTACCCGTTCGAGTATTCCGTTGTAAAGCATTTTTGAAAAGCTTTGACCGCACCCTCCTTCAGATCAGTGCAGTTCGGGAAGGATGGAGTATCGAGGTTGAGAGTCGAGGTTCCGTCCGAGGCTTCGGTCCGCTGTCCCGTTATTACATCAAAATTGAAAAGGACTAACTAAACCTTTCAGCTACGAGTTACAAAATTCCTATCTATGAGTCTTCTGAAGCTTGATCTTGAGTTGGTTGGTGCTTCATGCGGACCCTGATCTGAATCTTGATGCTTGTTAGCCGCAGGGGTTGGTTCAATCTTCTTCAGCTTTTGGATCAAGTCCGGACATATAGTACCCATGATTCCAGGTGGGCTCATAGTTGCTGAGCCTTGACTTATATTTCTCTTTCACTGGCATTCTTGTTATTGCCTCGACTTGTTCAACTTTTCTTCACCGGCATTCTTGTTCTTGCCTTGACTTGTTCAAACATTCTTCAATATGAAGTATTCGTCCATTCTCCAGGTGGACCCCTGCTTGTGACAAAATAAACAACTAAAGAGATATTTTTTCTGCCCCAGTATGGTGACTGGGCACATCATGCTTTTGAATATCAGACTTTCATCATTTTTTTTCCTTTTTTTTTCTTTTTAAATGCAGACATGTATGAGATGCAATGCAGAAAAATATTCCCGTGTTAGAAGGTGGGCGCCTAATAGAAATTAAACGTGCAATGCGAGAAAAGTATTCCCGTGTTTGAAGGTGGGCGCCTAACGGAAATTAAACGTGCAATGCGGAAAAGTATTCCTGTGTTAGAAGGTGGGCGCCTAATAAATTAAACGTGCAATGCTGAAAAGTATTCCCGTGTTAGAAGGTGGGCGCCTAACGAAATTAAACGTGCAATGCGAAAAAGTCTTCACGTGTTAGAAGGTGGGCGCCTAACGTAAATTAAACGTGCAATGCGAGAAAGTATTCCGTGTTAGAAGGTGGGCGCTAACGTAAATTAAACGTGCAATGCGAAAAGTATTCCTGTGTTAGAAGGTGGGCGACTAATAGAAATTAAACGTGCAATGCAGAAAAGTATTCCCGTGTTTGAAGGTGGGCGCCTAACGGAAATTAAACGTGCAATGCGAGAAAAGTATTCCTGTGTTTGAAGGTGGGCGCCTAACAGAAATTAAACGTGCAATGGAGAAAAGTATTCCCGTGTTTGAAGGTGGGCGCCTAACGAAATTAAACGTGCAATGCGATGCAGAAATTCCCGTATTTGAAGGTGGGCGCCTAACGAAATTAAACGTGCAATGCGAAAAGTATTCCGTGTTTGAAGGTGGGCGCTAACGTAAATTAAACGTGCAATGCGAAATGTATTCCCGTGTTAGAAGGTGGGCGCCTAACGGAAATTAAAAATGCATGAAATTAAAAACCTTTGTTACCTTGACTGAAGGTTATCTTAGGTGAAAAATTCATCGGACTAAGACATTTAATCTTAGGAGAAAGTTTCAACGGACTAAGATTTTGATTCTCACTGGACTATGTCCATTTCAATGTAATCTCAGGAGGATTAACCATCGGACTGAGTTTATGACTCCAGGAGATAACTCTTCGGACTGGGTCTATTTTCTGTGTTATCTCGGGAGGAATTTCCATCGGACTGAGATTATGACTCCAGGAGATAATTCATCAGACTGGGTCCATTTGCAATTCAGACTTTCTTAAGTCTTTCAATTTCAATAATCTTTCCTTTCTTTTTCGGCTTTTGCCCTTTCTTTCTTTTCCAACTTTCGATTTTACCTTTCAAATTATGCCTTTCCTTTTCGTTTCAAATTATGCCTTCATTTCCTTTTCCAACTTCTACTTTCATTGACTTCTGCCTTCCTTTTGTTTTCACATTGCATTATCTCTTTATCTTAGGTGAAAAATTCATCAGACCAAGACTTTTATCTTGGGAGAAAGTTTCAGCAGACTAAGATTCTTTCCTTTCATCTTAGGTGAAAAATTCATCAGACCAAGACTTTTATCTTGGGAGAAAGATTCAACGGACTAAGATTTTATCCAATTCATTTTAGGTGAAAAATTCATCGGACTAAGACATTTGTCTTAGAAGAAAGTTTCAACAGACTAGGATTGTATCTCACTGGACTATGTCCATTTCAATGTAATCTCATGAGGATTATCCATCAGACTGAGTTTATGACTCCAGGAGATAACTCTTCGGACTGGGTCCATTTGCAATTCAGACTTTCTTAAGTCTTTCAATTTCAATAATCTTTCCTTTCTTTTTCGGCTTCTTACCTTTCTTTATTTTCCAACTTCTGATTTTACCTTTCAAATTATGCCTTTCATTTTCATTTCAAATTATGCCTTCATTTCCTTTTCCAACTTCTACTTTTATCTTAGGTGAAAAATTCATCGGACTAAGATTTCATCTTAGGAGAAAGTTTCAACAGACTAAGATTCTTTCCTTTCATCTTAGGTGAAAAATTCATCAGACCAAGACTTTTATCTTGGGAGAAAGATTCAACGGACTAAGATTTTATCCATTCATCTTAGGTGAAAAATTCATCGGACTAAGACTTTTGTCTTAGGAGAAAGTTTCAACAGACTAAGATTGTATCATTCTCCGATACTTGCTTCATTTATCTTTCAACTTGAACTGTTCATCTTCAAAAACAATTGTATTCACCTTCATGCTCTTCGGATGACTATCCGATGACAGAAAATATTTTCCTGCCCTAGTTTGACAATATCTTTTGCTCCTGTTTCAAAGCAAAGAAAACTCTGTCAGTTTAAAAATGCGGTGATTGGTTGTGGCCTTGAACTTTCCACTTGAATGCTTGGCCTATTCACCAACTATTCTTTTTATTCTTTCTCAATTCAAACCCCATGTTTCCATTTATTATATTGTTTCCGAATTGGCTCTTTGCCGACCTTTGTGTCTTGCATGAACCCCAAACATTTTTATTGTTGCCGGCTCCATTGTACATGTTGCTCTTTTGGCTTAAAGCACTGGCTTTGTCTTTTCCTGACTTACGACAATTGTCGTGTTGGCCAAATCCCATCTTGTACAATTAGAAAGCTTGGTGGCAAATTTCGAAATCATTTCTATACTTGTTATGACCCGACAGACTCAATGAGAGGGAGGGTAAAACAAGGTACGGAGAATAGAAAGAAAGGAAAACATAATTCCTAACAAGAAACCTACAGAAGAATGACCTATCGGATTTTGAATACCGACTCTAGCGACCTTGACATGCACTTTTGGCCTTCTCTGTATAGCAAATTTGATGTTCAACTCTTGTTGCAAGCTCTGCCATGAAACCGGTCTTCGACGCTTCATTTCTTTGATCTGATCCTTAGTCGACTTGTAGTGCCCATAGGGTTTTCACCATCAAGCCTCTCTCATTTTCTCTTTCTTTCTCTCGACTCACCGTTGCCTTACGGTGCCCGTGCGGGTTTTCACCGATAAGACTCTCTCATTTTGATTTCTCTCATCTTGGAGTCTCGTGGTGGTTCTCATCATCTTGAATTATTCATTCTCCTTTGTTCGGACTGGAGTGTTGCCCTTGATGTTATTGCTCGTTTGACTCGGCATTTCTTGAAGATTGATCGGAAGGTCTTCCTTTGGACCGTAATGCAGGCTTTTGGATGGGATATAGAAAAAAGGATGTAAAGGCTCAAAAATATTTCATTGTGGGTTAAAATTACAACTTTCTGAATCTTATTTATTCAACAACCATAAATTCTTCCCCAGTTTCCTTCTTGGGGAATGTTTTTTTGGATTTTTCCTTTATTGTGACTGAACCTCAGTGAGGCTGCCTACGTACCCTTTCGGGATCAAGTCAAACGTAGTTCAGACTACGTCCGTATTCATTGTTTCATCTTCACTTCTCCCGATTTTTCTTTGCATTCTTTTTCTTTCTTTTCTTTTTTTTTTCTTTTTTTTTACTTTTTTTTTCAATTTGATTTCCCCACTCAGTCCGCAATTTTTGTTGTTGATTCCGAAAGAGGGGTATGAAAGACAATATAATAAGGCTCAAAGGGATATCAATGGATAAAGTGTTTGGATAGCCGAATAAAACGCCTTCGTCATTCCAATCTTCATAACCTACCAAGTACAAACTACACAGTTAAACACCTTTGATTGATTCACATATTTGCCTTGATGACTCTCAGTGCCATTGGGCAACAATCCCGATACCACGAATGGTTCCTTTAACCTTGGGGTACTCTTGCCTTTGGCTTTAAACCGATGAAGCATGATGCATTTCCACGGCATTTCTTTATGTTACGCTTTCCCTAATGTTCACTTGATTCCGACTTCATAGTATTCCAATATGTTTTTATTTCTTCCGAGTATCATTACATCTTCAACATTGTTTCATTGACTTTTAAAAACCAGGCTTAGAATTATGTGCATGTCATGTTACTAAAGTCAGTATGAGAAGAAATGCAAAGTGATCAGAAATGGAATGACTAGGAATGATGGGAAACAAAGAGTTGTATTAAACTGATGGGTTGAAACAACAAGACGAACAACAAAACGAACAGACTAAACTAGAATTACAAACCTAGACATCACTAAACAAATTTATTACTAAACAAAGAAAAGTGGAAAGATAGAAGGGTTTTGACTCTCAAGGCAACGTCCGGATTACAACCCTGAAATAACCCGGGCAAAAGAGATGACACCAAAATATACCACCAAAACTCCAAGAGACAGAGCGTCTTCCCAATTGACAAACATGGCATCCTAGCCACTAAATTCTGCATTAATGTTGCCAAGATCACTTTCTGTTTCAATATCTTCAACTTCAGTTGACCTCCCAAGAAGATTTTCATCACCCACGTCAACGGGCATCATTCCCACAAAATGTGCTCCGTTATGTGCAAGTAAAGGATTCTGTGCAATGTTTTGGATGCCACTGCCTTGGACCGCAATTATTCCTTCCTGAATCATTCTTTCTATCTCTCTCTTCAAATCCCGACAACTTTCAACATCGTGCCCCAGGGAATTGGAGTGGTATTCACACCTTTTGAATGAGTCAAAACTTCTCGCACGTCGGTCCACCCGATTTGGAGGGATGGGTGCAATCACGCCACGTCGTTTTAGCTTCTCAAACAAGCTTGCATAGGACTCTCCTATTGGTGTAAAATTATCTTTCAACTTCTGTTCCTTTCCATACCCCTGGCTTGGATGTGGGTTATAAGGTATTTGAAAATTTTGCGGAGGTTGGTAAAGATTTTGTGATGTTCGGGCTCGCTTTCTTGGGTGTTTTGAGGATTGAGCAACATATTGGACTGGATCAACAAAGTATGAAGGGTTCTGAGGTGGGTAGTAATGCTTAAGAGGGTCATGGAAAACTTGATGAGGTTGCGTATA